>JANHGN010006900.1:0-36351 GCA_024605025.1 Megaceryle maxima | reverse complement strand
TTGAAAGAGGTGTCAGTTGCCTTAGGGAACATGCACTCCTCTTCCAGGATGGAGAAGATGCCCATGGGCTGGGAGAAATATGAGTACATAAAGAAAGTAAATGGTGGGGAGAGGAAAAGTAAGTAAAATGTCATGTTACATAGGATTTGTGCCTTTGTTTCAGTGACTGTAATTTGTACTGTACAAGTTCTTAATACATCACTAGTTACTATAATAATGAGGGAAACTATAATTTGCATAGTATATGAGCAACATGGATGACAAACCCATGAAGATGGTAACTTAATACTGTTTGCATGCATCTTTGAATGAAAGGTTGTATATATATACATATTGTAATCAATTTTTTCAGTCATCTTTACCCTACATTGTTAGGATGTTGGTTTTAGCATCATGTTTGTGGGACTGATGCTGTTGTGTATGTCTGTTACAAGTCATCAGGTTGTAATTGTCAATGGGAAAATTTGATGGCTCCTCACGAATGAGCATAGTTGACTAATCCCTAACAGCTTCTGTCTCCAGGGAATGTGCCTGGATGAATCAGACTTTCCTTACCTTATATGAAGTGTAAGTGTCAATCATCTGGCACTTTAGAATGCCCACAGATATTTAATTTGTCTCAGAATTATATTTAAAATTGGAAGTATTTCAATACAGAAATGTAGGCATATTCTCAGCAACATCAAAGATTTCATCTGAGCTGCATTAGATATCTTCTGGTAGTGAAGATAAGCACATTTCCTCTGATTTTGCTGGAGACAGTGATGTGACCTGCACTTCATTGGCCTAGATAAAATTCCAGAAGTTCCTTCTTGTTCTTTCTTTGTATGACTCTTGGGGTTTTGGATTTGTTTTGTGTGTGTGTATTTTGGTTGGTTTTTTTTGTTGTTGTTTTGTTTTGTTGTATGTTTTTTGGTTGGTTTTGTTTGTTTGATTTGGTTTGGTTTTTTTTACTGCAGTAAGAATCCCTTAAATGGTTACATTTGATTTCAGCTGGACAGCTGCCAGAGCTAGAATCAGGGATCTTCCAAGGAGCAGCAACCACAGGAATGCCATGTTTTGAATGAAGTTTTTTCCCTCTAGGTGTGGATGCTGTGAAGAGCTCTGGGGTTAGCATTCATCTTGACTAACTGTAGGTGTCTATAAAAGCTGTGGGTGTCTAGATCTGAGTTAGCTGTCCAGATTGATCTTCTATAATGGAAGCACTATAAAGACATTTCACAGCATCACTAACAGAACATACTTTATAAGGAGATGATTTGCATCCTGAAAGTGTCTACTTTTACCTGTCATCACAAAAGAGACTACAGCGTTAGATCAGTGTAGGTGCTATGATCCCTATGGCTCTAATGCTCTCTATTGCATAGATATGGGACACAAAGGGTGTGGACATGGAACAGCAATTGGGGATTTTGGGTGTTAAATACAGCAATGGGCAACATGCACTAGCTGTGAATGGCAGCTCTGCCTGTAGATGCTGCTATGTGGGGGGACGTGGGAGATTAGCAAGAAAGATGAGACTCTTATGCAAAGGCATAACCCATGGGAATGAATATTAAGCAGTGAACATGGATGTTGGATGGCTGAATCAGTCACCAGGAACTGGGCATGAATGACAGTGCTGGGATCCGATACCTGTGTGCTCCTGACAAGGAAGATGTTTGGGTATATGCATATTGATTTTGTACATGATGTTGCGTTGTACACAACCACTGGACACTGGTTTGTAATGCTGCAGTGAGAGGTTAATTCCCATTAAGATCCCTAGTGCAGTAGCAGTGGGCAGAAGTGACCTAGAAGCCAGAAGGAGTTGTCTTGCTAGAACAAAGAACTTAATTCTACCCATTACTTCAAGGAGTGAGACTTGAGGTTCACCTTACTCCTAAAGGCAGTCTTGTTAAAGATACCAACTTAACATCATGCACTCCCTCACCCTTCCACCCCAGCCATGTTGTTCAGGAAATGATTGTTTGTGCAGAGGCAGTCTGTTATTCCAAAAGTTTTGGTTTTATAAACTGCCTCATGTGAGAGGGTCATTCAACAGTAATGTGCCAATTTATTAAAAATTACTAAACTAAAATAAATGAAGAAAGAAATATTCTCTCCTAAAATGAAAATATTTCCTCTACCTTCTCAATGAGCTCAATGCAGGCAGCCAAGTCCATCCCAAAGTCAATGAATTCCCAATCTATTCCTTCCTTCTTGTACTCCTCCTGCTCCAGCACAAACATGTGGTGGTTGAAGAACTGTTGCAGTTTCTCATTGGTGAAGTTGATGCACAGCTGCTCCAGGCTGTTGAACTGCAAATTCAAAATATATAAAAAATGCTAGTTAGTTTGGAAAAGTCACCAATGGGCAAACATGCCTACTGTAACTCACGTCAAAAATTTCAAAGCCAGCAATGTCCAGGACACCAATGAAATGCTGTCTGGGCTGCTTGGTATCCAGCTGTTGGTTAATTCGAATAACCATCCATAGGAACATCTTCTCATAGACTGATTTAGCCAAGGCACCCACTGAATTGTATACCTGTAAGAAACATGGCCATGGCAGTAATGAAATTTGAGTTATCTTTAGAGTTGAAGGACCTATCTGAACAGAAAGAAAAGCTGATAAGCTGTCTAGATACCTGTTGGACATTCTGTCCTTTAGTTACATATTCATTCCCGACTTTTACCCTGGGATAGCATAAAGCCTTGAGCAAATCAGCAGAATTCAGACCCATCAGGTAGGCAGCTTTGTCAGCCACTAGAAGCAGAGACAGGAAATGAGTTCAAAAGAGACAAAGAAAGGTGTCCTGGTCCTCTAGTGTGTTTTTATTACAAGGATCATACTGTTGGCACTACTCAAATGCACCTATTGTCAAGGGAAGCTCCTCTTCAGTCCAAAGAAGAACATTTTCTGCCCAACACAGTCAGTTGCTCAGCTGTGGCACACTCCAGTTCCACACCTGGAGGGCTGCAGCAGTGCTTTATGTTTTTCTGTTTTCTTGTGGAGCAATGAAATCATTGACTATGTGTAACTTACAACAAACTTAAAAAATTTTGTTTCTGGGAGGGAAAATCGTTCTAAAAGTGCCTGACGCTTTATGGGACAGGGTTGCTAACTTGTCTCCTTGTGCAGGTCACAAGCAAACTCTGCAGTCAACACTACCTTCTGTGCTGTCCGGCTCTGCCTGCTCCTCCCGCTGCTTCTGCTTGAACTTCATGTTCCCGTAATGCATGACGGCCCCCGTCAGCTTGTACATCCCCACCTTTTCATCGGGGCTGAAACCCAGTATGTCCACGGCGCTCTGTAGAGGTAACGGGCACGTCGGGGAAAGTCAGAGCAGCACAATGGCTGAAGCACAAGGTGCTATGCGTAGACAGGTGTACTGCGATGGGAAAGTGGAGTTCTCCCGTTGCCTCCCCGCCTCCCATCCTGCACCGAGCGTGCGCAGCACCGACTCGGCCCCGCGGCCGCTGCAGGGCGGCAGAGCCCGGCTCTGGGCGGTTCTGGCTGTGGCTCCGCCCGGCGGCGCTCTGAGGCACTCACATCCGTCGCCAGCAGCTCTTCGCTGTCGTCGATACTGGCAACAGTGACTTCTCCTTGGCTCACGTAGGGGAAGTCATAAGGGTTGGTGGAGATAAGGAGGAGATCTGCAGGTATACGGAGCACCTTTGGTGACATCTGGGCAGGTCACAGTGGAAAGAGAAAGGACTTGCTGAGCCAAGCCCAGAATCGCTATCACTCACCAATGAGCTCTGGCTTCTTGTTGGACATTATCTGGTAAAAAATATGATAGCTTCTTTCACTGGCCAGCTGGAAAGTCACTCTGGATTTCTCCAGAAGATCTAACCAAAAGAGAGATGATGTTACCCTCCTGGTGAACTTGGTATCATAAATGCATAAATTCTGAATGCACCGACTTGTTTCAACTCACAGGTTTCAATATCTGCAGATGCCAGCTTGCCAGTTGTTCCAAAGTGAATCCGGATGAATTTTCCCTATCAGGCAGTACAGATCAACACATTGGTTATAGCAATAAATGATGTATTAGATGTCTTCATTCCAGCATATCTGAAATGAACTCACAAAACGTGAGGAGTTGTCATTCCTCACAGTCTTGGCATTGCCAAAGGCCTCTAGCAGTGGGTTCGCCTGGATGATCTGATCCTCCAGAGTTCCCTAGTTACAGAAGAAAATGCTTCTTATTAAACTTCATTACTGGTTGGTAACAAATGCTTCTAAGGAGATACTACAAACAGTTAATTCGTATACTTTATATGCAATTTTAACCTAAAATTGCATAGTTTTTAAGCACTCATCAGCCATCACTCATGAATATTGTCACTGGTTTTGAAGGGAAAAGTGCTGAAAGGCAGATCTATACTTTATTTCCTTCTTGTACCTGCTATCATGTATTTGGTATCATATACAAACTGCTACCTACAGTGGAGCTCAGAGGGTTTGAATTCTGTATGAGACAGATGCTTCCACATTCCCATTCACAAAGGCTATGACAGACAAAAAAAATATGAAAATTCTGGGATTTTTTTCTGGAGGTTACTCGAGCCCAGGACACACACACAGAGGTACAGCCTTTAATAGGAAGCACCTTGCAAGGGAGAATGTAAAGTTTCACAGTTTCATTCAGACAACCAGCAGCCTTTCAGAATGCAGATATACATCTCCAGATACGGTTCAAAAAGAAGAGTAGGGCATGAACAAAGCCTGAGACTTAAATACCAAACTTAAAAACAGCAGAGAACAGAAGTTTTCAAATTTTTGCCGCATGACTGCAGAAGGAATGATCAGCATGTAATTTTTTTTTTTTTTTAATTGTATTGTATCACTTCTCAACTGCATAAATATGGGAGGAGAGCAGTTTTTGTGACATTACGTCTTTCCTTTTCTGTGCAATATGCTCCAGGAAGCAGAGGCACCATGTACTTTTTTTGGAATAACACAAAGCCTTTTTCAAGGCTTCTAGCAAAGGTCATGATTATTCCCTAAGTAGCCAGAGCATGAAAGCATTGCCAAGGATAATTTGCAAGACAGAGATGGAAAACAAAGAATGAGTATCAGTTTTTATCCAGATGGAAGATGAGCAGCACAGCTCAAGTTGCTGTTGCAAGTTTGGACCTGATGTTCAGTGCAGCCTTTAACATCTTGCACTGGAGAGAGATTGCCATTCCCAGCAGTGTCTGCAGATGGCACAATGGGTTTAAATTCGTTTTTATTAGTCCACCATGAAGATGGACCCTATAAAATTAAGGCAACACAGTAACATATGATGGTCTCTTTATATATATGTGGTGGGTTTTTTTAATAAAATAATTCCCTAATTCCTAGAATAATGCCCTCTTACATATATCTTTCAGCTTCCTAAATGAGCTTCCTTGCTTAAGAAATGTGTGCGTCAGTGCAACTGACTACACCAACACCAAACCTTGTTCTAATGCACAGCTGTGACCAGGGAACTCACAAATGAGAACAGCGTCGAAGAAGACATGGCAATTCTTTACACAAGTTCTTTCTGGAGTTCTGTCTACAGGTTGGGTAGCAAAATGCAGACAATGTTCTGGGGAAATACTGTTACATGCTTTCCTTATTCATATACTCTTGCCTGGCATCTGATTTCAGGATGCATCTGAGATAAGATCCTTGGCTAGACAGAGTGATAACCTGAGCACTTTATTTAATGTTCTTATGAAAAGGTGCATACTAGTGTTATTGTGAATACTAAATTGTGAATACTAAAAAAATAGTGTTCTGTGAATAAACTCAGATAAGGGCAGATAAGGGTTGTCTATCTGAGAGCCAGGTGATTTTCCTCATATCAAACATGATCAGTATATCTTTCAGCTGCCTCCAAGTTTTTCTGAGATCTGGCCCAGCATAGTGAACAGCTGGTGAAAGCTGAGCCCAGGAGATTCTGAAATGCTGCTGCTGGAAAGAGTGCTTGTGATGAACTTGCCTTAGCCATAAGAACCCATCAATCACAGACACCTGCCTCTGAGGGTAAAAATAATATTCAGCCTTGGAATCTCCTTAGGTTACAATGTGCCCTTGAGTACTCAAATAACATGCTGACACATGTCACCCGCTTTGATGCCCATACCATCCCACAGACTGTGGTGTGCCACAAGGATGTTTGTTGCTTTCTCTGTGCTAGGGAATGAAACCCACATCTTGCAAATGCACCAGTGGGCTCAGTATGCAGCAGCTGGTCTGCTCAGCAGAAAGGAGTATCAGGGCATGTGCTTTTTTCCCTGGAAGGACCCTTTCTGAGCTTACTTTCTAACTGTCAGGAAAGTGGCCCCCACTGTCTGAAATCTGTCTGTTATTTCTTATGCTGCCCCTCAGGGCTGTTACATTGACCAGAGGCAGGAGAACAAGCCAGTGGAACCTGATGCAGTTGAAATGACTCACAGTTGAAACTTCAGCACAAACACTCTGGAGTCCAGAGTTCCTGTATTTCCCCTGGCAATAGGAATGAACCAAGATATAAGAATGGCACAATTATGTGCCAGTGGGAACCAACTGCTCTCTTTACACTTGCAGCCACTCAGGTGCTGTGGATCTGACTGATCTCATAGGATGCTAATGAATAGATACATGGAAAGAATGGGTAGATACCTGGACAGACAGACAGCACAACTGTCTTACATTATCTTCCTCTCCCTGATAAACACTTCCTCTGTGTAAATGGAAACCAGAAAAAAGTGAGGCTTGGGCCTTTCCTACATTAGGAAAATGTATCCTTAAGTAGTGTTCAGAGGGATCGAGGCAGGGTATCAGGGGTAAACAAGCATAGGTGTGCTCTGACTGTGCATTCTGAATGTCTCCTCAGTTGCTCTACACTTTCGGCCTTTTGATAGTACTGCAACCCACAGTCTTGGGCAAACACTAGAAATGGAGCCAATGACATACCTGCAATTTGCCAGTCTGTTGGTCTTTCTTCTTCTCACCAGTAACTGCAATTGTTGCAAAGTACTGGATGACACGCTTTGTGTTCACAGTCTTCCCTGCACCGGATTCTCCACTGAGATGAAATGAAAATATTAATTGTTACAGGAACATGAAATGTTTTTGCTTCTCTGTCAGCTTTGTCACACATACCAAAATATACTCACGTGATAAGGATTGACTGATTGTTACGATCTGAAAACAAAGTCACAGGAAAAGCTGTTCAAATGAGATGTGGAGGGCTTCTGTTCCTCAGACATAACTGACTTCAAGGGAAGTAATTAAATAGTAACTGTATTTATCCAGAGAAGGGCAATTCTGCTTTAGTCTGAATGTGGATTTTTTTTGTGCTTAGAGGGTTGGAGCAGCCCAAAATCTAACTCCAAGCAATGATTCTTTATAAGGCTTTCCATTTACTATTTGTTTGCATTAATGTATAGAACTTGGCTTAAATATCATTTAATCAGAATCGGTTTCTATGCTGTGTTCCTTCTTTACTGTTGCTTTAAATTCCTTACTAGGAGAATGGGCACAAAGCCACATAGCTAGCTACTGACTTTCCTTCACTACCTGACAGCACAGAGGTCATTAAGATGCAACAGTCAGTCTAATTTTGAGTTGTGCTATAGGACTATGGCAGCTGTTGCCATCAGGCTGTTAGTAGAAAAGCAGTTAAGATGCCTGAAATGCATAGTCAAATATTCCTTGACCAAGCAACCAGACCTGCGAATATCAAGGTTTCACAGTCTTGGCAAGTGACTCACCAGTCAGCATGGACTGATAGGCATTGTCAGAGATGGAGAAGATGTGTGGAGGGGCCTCCTGGCGCTTCTTGCCTCTGTAGCCAGCCACCACCTCTGGGTTGTACACTGGCAGCCACTTGTAGGGGTTGACGGTGACACAGAAGAGACCTGAGTAGGTCTGCAAGGAAGGGAGATATCATGTTGGCTTCCAATTAGCCTGGCAGAGCAGTTCCTCCCAGCCATCCATGGAAAGACTGCTGCTGGTACTTACGTAGATCATCCAGGCTGCATAACGCTCTTTGAGGTTGTACAGCACAGCAGGCTCATGGAGGTGGGTCATCATGGCCATGTCCTCTATTTTATCAAATTTGGGAGGGTTCATGGGAAAGACTTCATCATCCTTTACAGTCACAGTCTGACAAAACCAGAAGGAAACAACAGAAGAAGAAATCTAAGCCAGGGAACTGCCAGAACTGGATAATCAAGTATGAATAACAGTTGGTATTACTTACTGTATCATCATATGTTTTAACTGTGACTTTGCCACCTTCTCTACTTTGTATGGTGCCTTTCACATACATTTGCTTTTCATTCACTACAAAGCAGGCTGCCTTAGCATCAAATGGGCGATTTTGGGCTTCAATTCTCTCTTTCTCAGGCTTCCGTAAATATGGAGCAGCTTCTCCAAAGATTGCCATCTCTGCATCTGAACTCATGTCTAGAGTTGCTCTGGAGAAATTCAGAAGAGTTTCAGAAAGCCTTTATGTTTGTAATATATACTTGTCCAGAAAGTGGTCATGCTTAATGACTAAAAGCAAGAAGAACACTAATCAATGTCAGGCACTTTAATTCTTTCTCAATTTTAAGTATCCACTAAAGAAGTCCTAATAAAGAAAGTGCCTTTGGCAGACAGAGGTGTATTGTCTTTAAGACATACCCCTTAACTGGGATGGCTGTGTGCCCAAGTGAGGGCAGAGAGAACATCAAGTTAGAAGTGTTCAAAAGCCTCTCCTGCTATACTTCTCAAAAACACACACACACACATCTACCCACTGAAGTAGAGCATGTAGAACTAATTGTGAGGGTTAATAATCACCTATCTAACACTAAACCTGTTTATCATATTAACCAAGTACAAAACATCTTTTCAGATTTGTGACAAAATTCAATAATAAATTAATGTAATTAATATTGTAACTAATAATTAATAGCATAGTATTATCTAGGCAAATAAGAACTTGATATAAGATTTCTAATAATCTTTAAGTACCTTTTAGTTTTAACATATTATATAGAGTAATATTGGTTATGTATCATTAAAAGACAATTAAAGTGTACAAACATGTACCAGACATTCAGTTAGGGATTTGCCTAGTAGAAATATTTCAGAAAACTTCTTTATGCTCAGTTTTATTTTGTGTTTTTAGCAGTGTCTAGTAAAAAATCTTCAACACAAATAGATGTTATTGCTTGCTACAGTCAGAATGGATAATTTGAGAGTATATGGAAATAACACAGGCAGAAATAATGTAGGCAGGAACTAGCATAAACAGAATGTTCTTCTGCAGGCAAGCTAATATACAGGCTAGCTAGAAATACAAATTCTAAACTCCTGCTACTTCATGCTCTGTCTGATGCACTGTTATACTATAGAAGATGGAGGCGCAGAATTTAATAACTCAGATGCATACTTCCAAGGTGTCATGGTCCTGAAACAATCAACATCAAGGGTTTTTTTTGTGCAAGAAAATGCTGAAAGGAGTCTAAAGGCATTCGTAATGATACTTTTGGACACTTCTGTAGAAGTGCTGATCTCTCTCAGCAAAACCTATCTGTTATTGAATAGATACCTCGAAGGACTTTGAGGGATTACGTCTCAAGAGTCTCTAATAACCAGAAATTTCAAAGCACAGAACTCAGAACCTGTAACTTATTTTGCAAGTATTATTCTACGTATACAGAGCCCCAGATTTTTGCCTATGTGGTCTTAGCTCTGAGTGGCTGAAAGGAAACTACATGAAAGAAAGAGAGAAATTATTTCACAGTGTCCATCAAAAGGTTATCAAAGCATCAGAAAATGCTAATAGTTTATCAGAAAATTTCTTAAGGGCACAGTCTGTTACAGTACAGAATGTATTTGACAGGAAACAGTGTAAAATTTAGATCTTAATGCATTCATGAGCAGAGGAAGGCATTATCTAGGATAATAACGTGTACTTCCATCTCTTTCAGCTCAAATTTCCAATTTCAGTGAGTGTTTTTTGGTATTAGGATGAAAGACACATGTGTGGAGAGTTCCTTCTGTTGCTCTGGTGAACTCTTCCAGTTACTAAATCACTAACCTGCCCCAGAAAATCTTGAAGGGAATGGTGCATATTAAGTTCTCATTGAGAGTATCTGTACATAGATGGATCCATTTATCAGACAGGAGACAAGATTGCTCTGAACTTTGTTCTGGTTTCAGGACCTATGTGTAAGTCAGTCAGCCTATAATGTTCTAGACCTTACTGCAGAGGAAATCAACAAGGCAGGATAAGATCTGACTGGTTTTGAATTGTACTTTGTGCCTCTTGTCTGAATAAAACATCAGTTTCAGGCTTCCAGTAGCTGTACAGGTGTCAGGGGGTGAATTTTAATTGTCTGTAAGTCCCAGAATCCCAAGTTACACAAAAAGACATTAATGTCACTGTCTCTCATGTCCTTTCAGCTAAGTTGGAGTATCTCTTTTCTTTCCTGATAAATGAAGTATTTCCTCACAAGAACTATGAATATGCTCATACTGATTAAAATGACATATATTGTTTTCATTGAATCTGTTTCTACAACACAGTCTTTTGCCACCTGCCCTTGCCAATGTCTGGGTAAGCTTCACTCATTGCTTGGGATCAATTAGCAACACTATATGTTATTTGTTAAACCCTTACCTTCAGGGAGAGCACAGAAGGAAATCTGCTTCCAGTATCTGTGTGAAATGGTTAAAGAAAAGACAGAGAGAGTTAAATCAAAACCAGTCTATTTCTTGAGCATATGCTCTATCAAACATTTATACAACTTATATAGTCTCTCACAACAGCTGAACTGTACACAGAGCCTTACAACTCTTTAGCTAGAGATGAATTTCACAGAAAATCTTCTGTTTCTCCCCACATTACTGTGATTTGCTGAAAACATCTCTAATGTCTAGTAAAACATAGCTACATTACATTTATTTCCCCAGTCAATTTCAAATGCCTTCAGAGTAAGTTTTCCTTTGCTTTTCATAGGACTTCGAGGTAGCAAAGCTTGTAGTAGGCCCCTCCAAGGAATGCCATTGCTTTTCTGCTTCTGCATGTGCCACCACACTGAAGTGAGTGGTTTGGGTTGTATAACCCTGACGTGTAAAGCATGACATGGAATGTTGGAAGTGAGGAATGACAAAAAATGTCCCTAATTATTCCACCTTTTTATGGACCTGTGGAGATGTCATGGTCATAGCATGAAGCAAGCAACTGGGACTTACCGTGAGATGCTGAGGTAACTTAGAATAAGGTAGCCTTCAGATGTTGCTTTTTATATGTAACCTCCTGCCCACACAGCATTCACACACTCTATTTTTGGTCAATAATAATTTACTCTTTAGCTGCAAATGTGTTGAAGCTCTGATCTCTTTGCTAATTACTCAGAGACAGGATTGGTTTAAGGTTGTATGGAGTCAGCTGCACTGGCCTGTTCTTTTCACATTGCTCTGTGCCAGGATGGAGGATGGAGAAATCCAAAGACAGCTCTGATAATGCCGAATAAGGAAACACTTCGCTTCTTACTTCAAGAGCTTCCTTTAACCAACAAGATGGCTTTTTTTCTAATTGCGCACAATTATTTCTATCGATTATGATTTTAATAGATCCCATTCTGTCCTCTATATCCACATGTAGGAGGAAAACTTAGTGAGACAGAATTTTTCATTCATTAAATTTTTTTATGCCACTGTATGGGGTGCTGGCAAACCTGAAACCAGCCTCAAGCTTGGCATGGAGTAAGACAACTGCCAGCTTATGTACCACAAGACAGACTTGCAGTCCTGACCTATAAGTTTACAATATCTGATGTCTGCAGCATACTAAAGGCCTCAGCCTATGGAAAGGATCCTGGCTTCTGTGCCACTCCATTATCCTGCAGAGGATGTCATGGAGCAGGTTGAACATTGAACCACAGTAACTTTACTTGCTCTGTAAGGGTATGTGGGAGGAGAGTGTCTGCTCCTTTAAGAGTATTTAGTTAAGGACCTTTTTTGACACCAGAAGGGACAGGAACAAAGGGAGGAAGCAATATACAAGAACATACTGGGACACACACCTGACTGACAAATGGTTAGGGTAATGACCAGATAAACCTGGTCAGCCACACTACTTGATGAAGGCATGTGACAATGTGAAAATGTTTATTCCAGCAAGGTAACCAGATCAGGGCCCTTGTCAGTTGGGAAGCAAATGTAAAGGGGCAGCCAAAACCAATGCATACTGAGACACAGACATGACAAAAGAAACATGGAGACAATGAGAATCATAGAATCATAGAATCATCATCAAGGTTGGAAAATACCTCCAGGATCATCTAGTCCAACCTTCTACCTAACACTTCCATGGTCACTAGACCATTCTCTGAAGTGCCACATCTATTTGCTTTTTTAATACCTCCAGGGATGCTGACTCCACCACCTCCCTGGGCAATCTGTTCCAGTGTTTAACTACTCTTTCACTAAAGAAATTTTTCCTCATATCTAATCTGAATTTCCCCTGGTGCAACTTGTGGCCTTTTCTTCTTATCTTGTCATTAGTTACAAGGGAGAAGAGGCCAGCACCTGCATCTCTACAACCTCCTTTCAAGTAGTTGTAGATAGTGAACAAAAGAAGAAGCAAAACTCACCAGTGACACCAATTCATGGGCTATCAAGAAACTACAGGCACCACTTCCAGGAAGATCAACCTGTACTTTGAGCTTTGCATGTTGTCTACCTGGACTTTGGTACGGCCTTTGACACCATCTCACACCATTCTGCTAGAGAAGCTGGCAGCTTGTGGTTTAGACAGGTGTACTCTTTGCTGGATAAAAAACTGTCTGAATGTCTGAGCCCAGAGAGTTGTGGTGAATGGAATTAAATACAGTTGGTGACTGGTAACACTTGGTGTTCCCCAGGGCTCAGTGCTGGGGCCAGTCGTGTTTAATATCTTTATCAATGACCTGGATGATGGGATCAAGTCAGCCTCCGTAAGTTTGCAGATGACACCAAATTCAGTGTGAGTGTTGATCTGCTCGAGAGTAGGAAGGCTCTGCAGATGGATCTGACCAGGTTGGGTTGATGGGCTAAGGTCAGCTGTATGAGGTTTAATAAGGCCAAGAGCCAGGTCCTGCACTTCAGTTGCAGTCACCCTAGTTAGCAACACTAAACGCTTGGGGAAGAATGTCTGCAAGAGCTGCAAGAAAGTATCTGGAAAGGATCTGGGGATGCCAGTGGACAGCTGTCTGAACATGAGCCAGCAGTATGTCCAGATGGCCAGGAAGACCAACACCAACCTGGGCTGTATCAAAAATAATGTGTCCAATAGGCATAGGGAAGTGATCATGACCCTGTACTCGGTACTGGTGAGGCCACAGCTTGAGTATTGTGTTCAGTTTTGGGTGCCATGGTATAAGAAAGACATTGAGGTGCAGGAATGGGTACAGAGAAGGGCAATGAAGATGAGGAGGGGTCTGGAGAATATATCTTATGAGAAGTGGCTGAAGGAAGTGGCATTATTTAGTTTGGAGAAGACAAGGCTGAGAGGAGACCTTATCGCTCTCTACAACTACATGAGGAGACATTGTAGTGAGGTGGGTGTTGGTCTCTCCTCCGAGGTAACTAGTGATAGGATGAGAGGCAATAGGCTTAAGTGATGACAGGGGAGGCTTAAATTGGACGTGAGTAAAAATTTCTATACTGAAAAAGTGGTGAGGTACTGGAACAGACTGCCCATGGAGGTGGTTGAATCACCGTTCCCAGAGGTGTTCAAAAAGCACATAGACGTGGCACTTCAGGACATGGTTTAGTGGTCATGATAATGTTGGTTAGATGGTTGGACCTGATGATCTAAGAGGTCTTTTCCAACCTTAATGCTTCTGTGATTCTGATCCTGTGACTTCACAACTGATAAAATTGTGAACCTGGGCAGATCCCAGACAAGGTTGGGGTGGGAGCAGGAATTGACAAAGCTGTACAAACCCATGTGGGAATGTGCAGGGGAAGAGGGAGCAGGAAGGAACAAAGACAGGGGTAGACAGGAAAAGGTATAAATGGGAGTGGTTGCATGTAAAATGGGACCAGTCAGTGTGTTTGTCTGACTGAGCTCTGCACCTGACCACCACAATCTGTACTGTCTTCTTACATTTTCTTATGTCTTTTCTTAATTATCTGTTTGTGTAGTCTCACTCTATGTCCTATGTATGTGTGTGCATGGACTAAGTGCCAGCTACTGGTGAAGCCTCTGTGTGTGTGTCTGTGAGTAAAAATTGGTGCCAGATACTGGGGTCAGGCTGGGGGCACTCCTGGCCTGTAGTGTCAGGTGCTGGGGCCAATAGGGTCTCAGCATCAGCTACTGGAGTGAGTGGAGTTCTTTAGCTTCCATCCACTTAGGTGGGAGTGTTGTGCTACTGGGGGACACTGGGGTAAGTGAGGTGAGTGAGGGTCTCAGTTCTGACAGCTGGAGTGGGATGAGAATTAACAGCCCATAAGCCTGATGCTGGATGGATGCTGGGAGGAGCTGAGCATCTATGTCAGTCCTCGTGTGCATGATCTCTGTGTTTGTGTGTTCACCAGCAAACCTTTAGATGGACCAGCTGATTAGTAGGAGGACCTTGAATTCAGGCTGGTGTATCAGTGAATGTGGGGTCCCCCTGGGATAAGTGTGAGTGCTGGGCACAGCAAGTAAGTAGGTAACTGTGGGATGGGTCAGCGGGCTGAGTGCTGAGCAGAGGTGCTGGGGCAGCAGAGGAGCTGTGCTGAACTTGAGGGAGCTGAAAATGTGCATGTGGTTGTGAACCTGGTGAGTATGTGCACATGCCTGAATTAGTGGCCTCCTGTCTCGCCCAGTCCTGGAGGAGGAGGACATGTGTGTGTGCTTGCATGATGTGGGTCCACTTGATGGCACCCTGCATGGGTGCTGTTGATGGCAGCATCTTGACTGCAGCAGTCTCTGTGACCTCCTCTGTCAGTCTTCTCTCTGTATATCTGCATCTGTGTGTCTGTGGGACATGTGCTCAGCTTTGCTACTGATTGAACCAGCAAATTGGAAAGCAGCAGCTGTATTCCTCGGCCTGTGCTGAGACCCCAGGTCCCTGGCCACCAGGCTGGGCTCCTGTGGCCAGGCAGGATTAACAGCAGGAGCGGCTGCAGGAGGTGTCCATGCATTCAAACATCACTTAGCACGGTACATCACAGTGGGGCAATAGTTTTGGGAGGAGATATGGGAGATTTAAGTTTTTCACAAGCATTTACTGGAGCTCTGCTGGATACCAGCTCCCTGTGTTAGGACGAGACATTCACAAAAAAGCCAGTTGGGCATGGTAATGGCTTTTGAGTTGAGAATGTGCTGTCTGCCAACACATGAGTGTAGAGGAGGAAATTCCACTGTTAGGAATGAAGTAATATCTCCAGACAAACACTTTGTGCCTTTCAGACATGGCTGTTCACAACTGACACTTTGTCACTGCTGGCGGAACTTCCCACATCACCACTTCTACCAGTAAGGTACCACCAGTGGGAGCTCACCATCATCCTTCCACTGCATCCTTGACCTCTTGAAGCACAATTTTCACTGCAGCACACACTATTGGAAAAGTGTTATCACCACTATCTATTCTCTCTGCTTAAATAATTGATTTCCAACTCTGTGCACTTGTCATTTCTGTAACAGCCTAATCACTCAAAATCTCTTGCTGGAGATGCTTACTGACCTCATAGCAGGACTAGTAATGGTGGTAGCTATTGGATATTAGCTATGAAGTGGTGGTGAGCAGAACAGTGTCTTCTAAGTATAGGTGTCTAAGTGGTGTTGTGCTTGTTGCATAAATATTGACACACAGGGATGAAGATCAGCATTTTTTAAGAGCTTTTACTGGGGAATGGGATCTAGTTCAGAGTAACTGTTGTGTTGATTGGCTAATTTTAGTCACATGTATACCATATTTCTGTTCCCTATTCTTTTGCCTCAATATAAGAGAAACCAAACTCACAACCAAATACTGTATCACACATGCAATGCAGTATTCATCTATTTTGCTGTTCTAACATGAATATATATGTACCAATTTATAAAGATTTGTTGTAACACGGTTTAATAGTAACAGTTAGTTAATCTTTTCTTTAATTAGGGGCATGTTTCAAGGCTGTGAAACCAGATATCTAGCCCTGTTGAGAAATATGTGGTTAAAGGCCAAATAGACAGAGAAATACCCTTGGGTCCTCCTTGAGCCCTGACCAAGCTTTGGGTGGAATCCAAAAGGAGGATGAAACCAGACATTTCCATACTTCAAATTATATGAGCTTGTCTATTCAACTATATAAAAGCTGGACCCTCTTGCAGTGACTTTGTAGACCTCACCCATGAGAAAATGCACTGCGTAGGATCTCTCAATTGTCTCTCAAAGGCTCTCCAAGTCCTTACTGCAACCAGGGCTCCCCAGCAACTGCAGATCTAGATGATGGTAATGTATTAAGGGCAATTGGTGTTATATCTTTCTTAACCATTATAGCTAACCTTATGTAGTAATGGTTACGTGCATTACCTTGTTTTACTTTATTCTTGCTGTATTATTTCACTTATTATTTTATTGCTTTGCATGCAAGTAAAGATAAGCTCATTTCTTTAACTTGATGCTTGTGTCCTTCGTGCTGACTCTGCCCACTGACAAAATAGATAGCTACTGTATCTGTGTGATCTCTTCTCAGTAGTGATAGTCATCTCAGAACCCATTTATGTGTGTAGAAATGGGATTATTTTTTTCCCACGGGCTTACTTTCATGTTGCTTATTATTAATTTAGTCCTCAGTTTTATCACTCAACTGTAAGATACTTACAGTGAAGGAAGAAAGGGATGAAACTCTCCATCCTTTCTCTTGAAGCTGCTCTGATACAAATTAAAAATTCAAGTGTTCTGTGTTAGAACAAATATGAGAAAGTCAGAGGTAACAACAGATCTGTAGGATCACCAGCAAGGAGGTGTCCATTTATGCAATTTAATCAGTGGTTGCTTGCTATAAAATATATGAGAGGCCTTTGAATAAAGCTTAGCATGTAGAGCTAGACAGATGGATTTCCCAACCAGTAGGTTAGGAGGTCATCCCTGCTTTTCTGCCTGTGTTCCAAGCACTCCTGTAGACTTTTTTTTTCTCTTGCAGAGTAGACCTTCAGGAGGAATGCTGAGAATGTTCATCCATTCCCACATGGGCCTGTACACATGCTGTGAGCTTGCCAAGAATTTGGAAGCTGAATTTCTCAAGTGACAGTAAGTTGATTTCAGGACTCTCACAGCTTTGGTATCATTAGATTATTTTGTACAGGAAATGAGGAAGCAAAGTAGATTTGTCATTATTACCTAATATTTTATTTTTAAGGCAGAAGAAATATTTGTCAGAAAATTATTTAAGCTTTAGAGGCCATGAAATCATATTACCTCTTTATAGAATTGACCCATGTCCCTATTTGCAAAGAGAAGGATTTTCAGATGTGTTGTTGTCATTGCTTCATGTTGGCCTGATCTAGGGAATGTCCTTGGTGTACTTACACAGTTCTCACTGGCTGTTTGTTCTGGATTATGTTCATGGTGCCTCCTATTTAGATATGCTGTATAGGAAGTGCAGGAATCTAAGAGAGTATATTGTTACAGAAAATGGATGCCTTCGGGTCTGGCATTGCAAAAAGCAGTGTTGAGATGTGTTCTATTTAGGCCTTTTCTCTTCGTTCTTGATTTATTATTATTATTATTATTATTATTATTATTTTATTGCATTGTTTGGGCTTTTTTAGATCAGAGTCATTGCCAGTCTGCTACAGGCTGGCCTGAAGTGTGAGCACACACATTGTATGAAACGACAGTGATAACTACTCACATGTGAAGATAATATTGTTAATATATTTTTCTTTGACCAATTGCTATGCATCAAAATTCAAATAAGCTGTGTTGATTGCATGTACTTGTTACATTTTAGCAGTCTTAAGACCATGTTTTTGTACTCTCCCATCTGTATTACAGGCGACATTCTTCATTATTTGCTATATGGGCTTACATTTAATTTTTATTACGTGTCTTTAGCTTAACTATAGAGATAACGGATCATGATTCCTCTTTGTCAGAGACTATCTTGTCTTTTATACCTGCCTCATCTACTTCTTGTGTAATAAAAGTGAGTTTGCATTTTCTCATGGGTAATTCCTTTCCCACACCTACCCACTGGTGACCTTACACATACAGAATCATTTTGACACCTGTCAGTTAAGCAATTTTAATCTGTGTAGTGTGTACTGTTCTGTTTTTGTGATGTTCTAGCTTACCAAAATATATATAAATGAAAACTGGTTAACAGATCTGTGTGCCAATAGTATTATTACTTTTAACAAGAAAATATATAAACTCATAAATATCACCACAGTTTAGGCTATTTTAAAAAGACAGTATAAATGGCTGTATTTATTTTGGTATATCAAGTATTCCAGTGTTTGTCTCAAATCAATACAAATATGATTAGTCAATTATTTCCAACACTATTATAAGTGTTACAAACAATTATAATATTTATAAAATTTTAAATAACTACCTGTCCAATGGGGGTTCCCCTATATTTCAAGAATTCTTCAAAATCTGTATTAATATGCTTTTGAAATATAGTGTCTGCTTTTCAGATTTTTCAGAACAAGTTACTTCAGAAGAGGAATGCAGAAGGAAATTGCTAATATGGAATAATCTCCACCTGAGGAATGACTAAGTAAACTTTGATTCTCCAGCTTGAAAAAAGATTCACTGGAGAAAGTAGTATATCTATATTATATGAAAAATCCTGAGTGTCAAAAATATATTCAATGTTTCTTTCATGTAAGAACTATGCGACAGCAAATGAAAATAGCAGGGTGATGGTTCAAAACTGACTTGTGGAAATCAGACTCCACAACTAGGATAGTTGTAAAGCAGGTATGTTTATTCGGTGCCAGACGCACAGGGGGACACCCCACCACAAATGTGAGTGCCTCAGGCAGTCTTGTGCAACTTTTTTTTTAATATTCAATAGGTTTCGCAATGAGACTATGCATATGCATTATCTATCCCCGCTTCACATGCAGATGAGGTCTCCTCCCCTTTGAGCAGGCACAGTATTTTCTGGTGGTGGCCACTAGGGGTCTTGAGGATGAAGTAAGACGTCTTCCTCACAGCTAAACTTTTGACTCCAGGCTCCTGCACATGCCTTGTAGTCCGTGGACCTTCAATGCTAGTTCAGACTGTACCTGTGGAGGCTGAGGAAATACTTGACTAAACCTATACAATGGGCCTTCATTCTCTCATGGATGTTACAACCATTTATCTTCCCTGTTTAACAAGCTTAACCAAATACCAGCCTCCAAATCAGCCCAAGCCAGCGAAAATACAAGCAATATATAAGCAACATACAAGCAGGATGCAAGTCCCTGTATTGAAACAGAAAAAGGAAATGTAATTCATAGACAGAAGGCAAAATGGGTGGCACCTGTGCAAGGCATCTCACTGCAAGGGTCAATAAGAAAGACTACCCCAAAAGAGGATCTCTAGAATGAAGGAAAAGCAGTAGGCATGGCTAGAAATTTGCAAGTTATTAGGGGAGGACCTGTACTTATGAGAAATAAGGGGCTGCATGTGTTGCAGATGATGGGTTTCAGGAATACTAGCAATCTGTCTCCAGACTGTGCATGTCTCCCTCAGCCTAAAGGAGCTACATTTAAAGGTGATGACAGTCTCATATTTCTGATTGCTGCCAGCAGATACAAAGACCTTTTAATGGGAACCTCCCTTTTATTTTGACAAAAATATCATTCCCTTTTCTTCACAGGTAGTGGTGTCTGACACTGCCTCCTTCAGGAAACCACAAATACCTGTAAAGCAGCCCTCTACTTCTGCAGGCCATTCATTAAGCCTCTAGAATACTTAAAATAAAATATTGTTTCCACTAAACTAGAATGGAGACATGTCCATACCATTTTCAGGGTACATTGTATCTTCTCTGTCTTTGTCCCAGGTACAGTCTTCTCTGAAATCCTGCATGAGGAGCATGGAAACCAGACAAGTCTCTCAAGGAGAGACAGAAGAAGTCAGAGTGCAGAGGCATTTGTCCAAAATGGCTATGAGAAGGTAAGCTGTGATCTGGAGGCATTGGAGAGTACAGTGCCTGTTTGGCAACAGGATAGCATGGGGTGTACACTCTGTTGTGGCCCCAGAAAATGTCTGCCATCCCCATTATTCCTGTGACTCTTCTTGTGAGGGACTGTGTGATGGGACTGGTGTGCAAAGACTAAGAAGGGTTTCCCAGCATTTTTCAATATCTCTTGTGACCCAAGGTTAGAGTTGTTCAGGTCCTGCAGAAGCTCTAATCTAGTGATACTGAGAGGATGTGGAAAGGCAGTGTGTGTTCCGGGCATACCCACCTTGCATAGGATGCTACAAAGCAATAAAAAATTGCAGGACCAGTCTGAGGAGGAATATTATCTTCTAGAAAAGACAGACAGATACACAATTGCTGCTTCTTTTTGTTTTCAACAGCATATAGTTTTCCTTTAAGAGGGCTCCCATGTTCCCGGATGTATGTGGACATCGGTGTTACTCCTAAAAGAGAGTGTCCCCTGTTGGTAACTATCCAATAAGCCTTATTTCCTGTGACAGCAGGGTCATTACATTGAAAGAACAAGAGTATACAAAGTCAAGGAAAGAGTGTATGTATGTCCTTGAGCATGCTGACTTTTTGGGGTGTCACAGTATGACACTGAGGAGCTAAATGACTCATGAGTCTCAATGTCTACCTTGCTTCCTATTGAATGAGTAGGGGAATAATGGCTCCTTTGGGCAAATAAAGTACAAAAGACTTCTATTTTGGCCAAGTAAAAATTTCCACTTCTAGTCAGATACATGGAACTTTCAAAGTTTAGTTAAGCTGGAAAAATAAATAAATAAAAGAAATCAACCAAATGAGTTGCTTGTAAAGACTCAGAAAATGTACCAGGAATTTTTTTTGAAAGCACATTTTAAGTCAATTCAGGTAATTGTACCAACTAAATTCTAGAAGTACTGTATGTACCTATGCAGATATAGATACTGATAGAAGAAAAGTCAATAAACTATAGTGTGTAGGATAAACATTTAACACATAGTTAAGAATTTGCTAACATTGAATAATAGCTGCCTGGACTTCTCCTTGGGCTGGCATGAATAATAGGCACCTGGATTTATCCTTGGGCATAAATCTTGAGGACACTGCCTACGTCTTTGCTACAGCCTTACTGATAAAAAAAGTCATAAAGAAAGTTACAAGACAGGGCGGCCTTGAAGATAAGGAAAGGCAGGAACAGATGGTGGTCATCAAGCAGGCTGTATGTAGTGGCGCAATTCAACTGATATTAAAAGTTTAGAGATGAGGAAGACTACGAGCCTTCTTCGAAAAACCACCAGAGTGCATTGGACAACCACTACCACATTTATATGCACATGCGAGAATGGGTGGAGAATTATGATAATGATTTCTCAGAAACCTACTGAATATGTAAAATATTTATGAGCGATGTAATGCATATATGAACCTGCAGTTTCTAACCCTTGGTGCGTGTGATTGGAGGAGCGATCCCCCACAAGCCAGGTGCTGTAATAAATGATACCTGCTTAATAACTTTGGTTATTGAGTTTTCACCACGTCAATATCTTATTGATCTATTGTCTATCTTGACTAATGTGGTGTTGTTCATACAACTTTATTTTCACATGATGTACGCAGGTGTGTGTTTATCAAAAATATAAGTATGGCTGGATATTTTTACAGCAATTTATCTGTCAAGGAAAGTGCCACACATTTATTGTGTCCGTCTTTAAACATGTGTTGTACCAGCTGATTCATCTGCTTAGTTCCTCTAAATTCTGCTATTCATGAAATTCTGTAAGTTCTGCTACTTACGTATGATGATCAATCAGGGAATCATCACACAAACAACATCTTCATTTGTCATCATTCCGCCTTTGTCAAACAATATATAAAATGCAAATGTAATCTTGTCTTGGTAGCTGAAAAATTAGATACCTTGCAAGGCACAACCTGCAAAATTTGTGTGTTTGATTATCTTATGAATTCTTTGCTCTTTGTGGATAACAGTGTTTATTTTCTCTGTTCCTGTGCTTCTGACAGGACTCCTCAGTTCTTTGCATTTAGCATGGCATGCAATATCACACCTGTTAATAGCACTAAGTAGCTTTCATCCTATAAGTCACCCAGTATCTTTTCCACCAGATGCTGACAAAGAGATATTTTTCCCAGTACAAGTGGCCAGTGAAGTAAGCCTGACTATACTAAGTCACCAAACCACTAATTGAGAAGTTGTTATATCTGCAACTGTCTGACACCATTTGGACAGATGGACATTCTGATCTGAACCCATTCTCATGTTTCATACCCAACCCCCTTTTCCTAGGCCTTTAAGCAGATAGGCATTTGTTTCTCATATCACCCAACTTTCAGACTTTATATCACTTTGTCTTAACATGTTATTGTTTTGCTGTTTTTGCAGTACACCAGGAAGACTGAAAGGGAAGAGAGGCAACTAACTTCTTGCTGTCTTCCATCAATTTAAACAGCTTCTGAAAAGATTATTTTTTTTTTAAATGGTTTTTTTTTTTAAATGGTTTTAGCTTTCATGTAGGATCCTTCTATTAAATCTTCAGTGATGCAAGTTGCCTGGCCTTTAAGATACTTAATCTGCATGAGTAATTCTCTAAGTTTGTACTGTACCCTTAACTGTTCACTCAAGTTTTGAAAGCCACAAAGATACACTATCATGTACATTATTAGTGTTCATGATGGGATAAAGGCCATTCCCTGTGTGTCACGCTTTAGTGTCAGGGCAGCCCTTTAGACCTATAGCAGATGCTCTCTGTTAACTGTCTCCCTTCCCAGAGGGGAAGAGAAAGGGGATAAGGGAAAGAGACTTAGCAATTAGAAAAGGAAACTAGAAGATCTTTAATGAAAATCAAAATAATAATAAAAATGGAATATATAAAAATATCTACAAAATCAGTATCAAGTCCACCCCCTCTGATGGCAATTATGTCACTGTCACCACAGATGCTGTGAAGCAGGCATGGGGAAAGTCCCAGATTGGGCCCAGTGGCAGATGGGAGCTGTGTTCAGAAGCTGAATTATTGTACCAGGTTCAGGAACACACAGATCAGGATTGAAGGCAGAACAGACAGTTCCCATTGGATGCCATAAGAAACTGGAAGAGGACCTGAGTTGAGCAAAGGAGGCAGAAGTAGGGGTGAGACCCTCATGAGCTTTACACTGAGTATGATGTATATGGGATGGAATACCTCACTGGTCAGTTTAGGGTCACTTCTCCTGTCTTCTTGTCCTTGTACACGTGGCCTTTTACTTTCTGCACCCCCCAGTGTGGTACACAAGATCCAGCTGTGGCCTTGGTCTGCATACCAATCCTTGGGTATGTAGTATTAACTCTAAACATAAAGTGTTTTCACTGCTAGAAGCAGACAGTGTCTGCAGAAACATGCTGCTAACTTCAGACAGTGAAGTTAGAAGGTCTGAGCTGAAAAATAAAATCCCTGAACAGAATTAGTTCTGTTCTAACTCATACCAGGACATTGTCCTTTAAATTATGTGTTTGCAAAGTTGTGTGGGACTAGTTCTGGAAAAAAAAGGAGGAAAAGAAAACCATCCACAAGACATAGAACATGACTCACTGCAGTTTAACACCATGGTAACTCCATAGTTTCATTTGGTAATGTCCTTTTTATTGAAAGCTTTTTAGCATCAAAAATGGAATAACCTCCTACTTCATGGGCAAAAGAGTGCGAATTCCTCTATAGCTTTTCTCATATTATAGAGAATGATTTTTAGTTTCAGATGATCAATGATGGCAGAATAAATGCATATTTATGGAATAATGTATCTTCAGATATGTTTTTGAACTCAGCAAGGCTCCTGCATTTAATAAAAACAAATATATTGATCTTTGAAAATATGTAATAAAAGTTCATCTTTTCAGCCTGACTTTAAATTACACTCTTTCTCATAAAAGTTGAAAGATAATTTATGTAAACAAAAAAAATTTAATATAAACTTGTCAAAAGTGTATGGTACTACATACAGATTTTCTGCATCACTGAGCATGAGATTGACACTTCACCAAGGCCAAATAGAACTAATCTTTGAGGGATTCCTTTCTAAAAATATATTTGCAAGCTTTTTTCACAGCTGTCAACTACCTTCAGTCTAGAAGAGCTGCTGTTGTGATGCTGGAACTTGGGTACTGAAGACATCTTTCAGCTAACTACTGAACACTGAAAAATGATCAATGATATATATTGCGTATTTTTGGGGAAAGCTGATCTCTAGCCTAAATTTATTGTTCTATTTTTCTTGGCATTGTGAAGGCAACAAACTTCTTTTTATTTTTTTTTCCCCCAGGAAATTCTAGCAGCAAAAACAGATGTAAAGGCAGGAATAATTTAAATAGTACAGATTGTTTGCTGAAGCTTAGAGCTGGTCTCACACCTATACTGTCTCAGGAGCAAATTATTATTATATTATACTGTACAGGAGCAGATTATCTTGCTTATTTGGGATGTTATCTAGTAGCAGCAGAGAAAAAACCACAGTAGTGTTTGGAAATAAAATTACTTGACTTCTATGCCAGAATTGTTCAGCTAATAAAATTATGATGGTTTGCCTGTTGCCAAATAGATGAAAATTAATATTAAAGTGGCCAAGACCAGATTGGATTTACACAAGATTCCCAAAAAGGCACAGGGATATAACAGCTGAACTATTGGGTGTGGTGAGCAAGTTCTTACTAAAACTGCCTTCCTTTCAGAGATCTGGAAGTTGCCTAGTAGCACACTAATTTTAAAAATGTACTTCAAGGAACTGTGGCCCAGTAAATCTGGGAAAAGAGAAGAAGCTAGTAATGAGTAGAATTTGGGGACACATTAGTAAATGTAACATACTGAGAAAAAATGCATTTGTAAAGTGAAATAATTTTCCACAAACCTAGTAGAGAATCAAAGTAGGTGGGAAAACCAGTGGGTATTGCCTTAATGGATATCTAAAAGCCATGTGAGAAGGTATATCACCTTTCTCAAAGAATCCGAGTGTGTGTCTGTGTTGTTATATGAGTTAGTTCTGATAAGTGATCCTGGACAAGGACAGGATGATAATGATTGCAGTAGGCATATGAGTGTCCTTGGGGATGATGTCTGAGTCTTCAAAGAGGCTTGATCCAAGGCAAAGTCCAGGAACAGGTTGAGGGAAAGCTACTCCAGCAGCTCTATTTATATATGTATATATTACATTAGAGCCCAGCATAGCCTTCTGGTACTGCCTCAGTGGGCCTTGTGTCTTCACACTCCTTATGTAACCTCACACCCCTCCTAAGTAATGTCCCATATATCCTTGATATCCTTCTTTGTAGAGCCTGCTATCAGGTTATGAAACAGCTATCATTATTTTAAGTCATTAATGTACTGAGTAATGATTACCAGAATGTCAAAAGGATCTTGCTTAATGCTAAGGACTCCACTGCTTTTTGTAAAATATCTTTTACGTCTGGGACATCAACACTGTGCTTTGCTTCAGCTGTTTTCTTTTCAGAATAGGCAGTAATGACAGATTAAAGAAGTGACATTTTATTTTTTTAATTTTTAATTTTATTATTATTATCTTCTTTTTTTTTCTTTTTTCTTTTTTTGCGCACTCAGGGAAAGTCTTATGAGGGGAGGCTGAGGGAGATGGGGTTGTTCAGCTTGGAGGAGACTCGGGGGGGGACCTTATCACTCTCTACAACTACCTGAAAGGAAGTTGTAATCCGGTGGGGGTCGGGTTCTTCTCCGAGGCAACTAGTGACAGGATGAGAGGGCATGGCCTGATGCTGCACCAGGGGAGGTTTAGGTTGGATATTAGGAAGCAATTCCTCATGGAAAGGGTGATTAGACACTGGAATGGTCTGCCTAGGGAGCTGGTGGAGTCACCATCCCTGGAGGTGTTTAAGGAAAGATTGAATGTGGTGCTTAGTGACATGGTCTAGGTGATGTCATGGTGTGACATCACACCAAATCCCTCACTGCAGCCTCATACCTGAAGAGGTTCAGCATAAGTCAGCCAGGTAGTGATGTCATGGCTGAACCAAACTGAAGACTTATTTTCTTCTTTCTGCAAAAGCATATCTAGGATGGAGCCTTTTCCACTTACTCCTTTTGCTTTCCTTCAGATGGGACATGATGGTTGTCAGTGAACAATTCTAGCTATTTAATGTTTTCTGTTGGAAATGTTTGCCCAAATCAGAGATGTTTATCATTATTGCTTTTGTGTTTTAGAGTTGCAGCAAGGCAGTGCTTTGCAATGGGCATCGTATGGTATTGCAGTAGTCTTTTCAGTGGATATTACAGTATCCCTGTATCAGACTATGATGCACAGAAGGTAGACCTAGGCTGATAGGTGTGTAGAGAGTCCTGATAGCACTGCTATGTGAACAGAGTGTGAACAAGCATGAAAAAAGGGATGAGGGCAGGGCTGGTAGCACACAGGTTTGGTGTGATTACATGGATTAGGGGAAGACGGGGATGGGGTAAGTCATAGAGGGGAAGCAGAGTCAAATGATGTTTTTACTGGTGTTAGCATAATGTTTGAGGCCTCATCAGCCTGCTGTTGTTCCATTTGTGCTGTTGTGATACCAGAGAGTCTAGGTGACAGCTTTAACATTTTTTTCTGGTGGTAGTGCTGTCACTTGAATGGCCTAACACTGTACAGAACCTGAAAGGACCAGATGTGTCTTCAAGGTGTGGCAGGCTAACAGAGTGAGAAGCTGTTGCTCAGCCTCTTCCTCAAGATTTAATTAGTCACAGAGATGCTGTTAGACACAGACAAAGTGTATATATGACCTGTTGCACTCCACAGTAGGAGAAGGTTTGCTATACTTGACAAAGCATTGCACAGCCCTGGGACTGCAACCAGCTAATGTCCATGAATGATGAAGTGTTGTCTGTCCTACAGGAATAATGTTATCTGCTGCTGACACTAGGCTTACAAACTCCATCTCATGCCTGAGCTGCCTTGTTAGGTTGATAAAATGGACCTGTCAATCTTGGTTGGTAATGATCTCATACAGATCACAGAGTTTAGAGGGCTTTTTCAGCCCAGGTTTTGTAATCCAGCTTTTCATCATGTGCATACACTGCAAAGCAGATGGGAAAGAGACTGTGTGAAAGCAAAATCCTGTCTTTACACTGGAATGCAAGAAAAGATGGTTTTGAAGAACATAGTTTGTATCTGTAGAAAGCAATGGCTTGGACTACAGTCTAGTTAGAAGTACATACACTCCCTGAAATAAAAAGATGATCTACTTGCATCAGAGGTAAGGAAAAAAACAATCATGAAAAGTAGGAATTGGGGCCACCAGAAGCCTGAACACTTCTTTGGTGGGTAAGGGAGTTTCTGAGCAAGAAGGCATTCTACTGCTTTTGTTTCTGTGGCATACATGAAAACAGTGTACACATAGTACAAAGGCTGCATGATGAATTGTCATCATTTTTCTTCTTCCAAAAGGAACTTGGTAGCAATACTTTTCACAGGTGGCAATCAGTCCCACAGGTTTAATTTCTCAGGTGTTTGACATGTGACTCTTGGAATGGGTTTGGAGATATGGTGACTTATCAACATGGTGCTTATCAACACCTTGAAAATGTATGTTAAAAATAGTGACTACTTTTGACCTTGATTGCATATCAGTGATAAAACAGTAACACATCATCATGTTTGGAGATTTTATATATGTGTGCATGTATACATATCTACATGTATATATGCAAGCATATGTATATATACACATATATATGCATAAATTGCATACAGTGAATACAATGATATGTATTGTTTCACACTAGAAAAACTATAAGAAATTTAGTATTTCCATCTTTAAGCTTGGTCTGAATGATGCTCATTAAACAGAAAACAGAAGGGGAAAATTACCAAATATCTCTCAGTCACTGAATGCTGTCTTTCATGTGTCTTAAATGAAGAATCAGAATTGGGGAAAACAATTAAAGGTTATATATCCTAATACATAATTAGAAATCACTGTGGTACTCTGAACACTGGTCATCATTCTGTCTTTTCCTAAACACTTCATGGTTAGGAAGCGTAATATTTTTTTTTTTTTTTTTAATAAGAGGAAATGGGATGGGTCTGAATGACTGGCAAACCATTTATGATGATGATCAGGTCTGAAACCTGCAATATTGTGTAGTCCCACAACATTCCCATAACACTGTTTCCCACAACATTCTCCTGGAGAAACTGGCTGATGATGGCTTGGATGGGTGCACTCTTTGCTGGGTAAAAAAGCTGTCTGTCTGGGCCCAGAATGTTGTGGTGAATGGAGCTAAACCCAGTTGGTGGCCTGTCACAAGTTGTGTTCCCCAGGGCTCAGTACTGGGGCCTGTTCTCTTTAATATCTTCATCAGTGATCCAGGCGAGGGATTGAGGCACCCTTAGTAAGTTTGCAGATGACACCAAATTGAGCAGGAATATTGATCTGCTTGAGGGTAGGGAGAGGTAGGGTTCACAGAGGGATCTGGCCAGGCTGGATCAATAGGCCAAGGTTTGATGTTGAACAAGGCCAAGTGCTGGGTCCTGCACTTCAATCACAACAGCCCCCTGCAATGCTTCAGGCCTGGGAAAGAGTGGCTGGAAACTGTGTGGTGGAAAAGGACCTGGGGCTGCTGTTCAACAGCTGACTGAATATGAACGAGAGGTGTGCCCAAGTGGCCAAGAAGCCAGTAGCATCCTGGATTGTATCAGCAACAGTGTGGCCAGCAGGACTAGGGCAGTGTGTGTCCCTATGTACTCATCACTGGTGGGGCTGCACCTCGAATCCTGGGTTCAGTTTTGGGCCACTCACTCCCAGAAAGACATTGAGGAGATGGAGCATGTCCAGAGAAGAGCGATGAAGCTGAGGAAGGGTCCAGAGAACAAGTCTTCTGAGGAATGGCTGAGGGACTTGGGAAATGGAGGTTCTAGGGGGACCATATTGCTCTTCTACAATTACCTGAAGGGAGGTTGTAGTGAGGTGGAGCTTGGTCTGTTCTCCCAAATAACTAGTGATGGGACAAGAGGAAACAGCCTCAAGTTGCACCAGGAGAGGTTTAGGTTGGACATTTGGAAAAGTTTCTTCCCCAAAAGGGTTGCCAAGCCTTGGCCCAGGCTGCCCAAGGCAGGGGTGGAGTCCCCATCCCTGGAGGTATTCAAAAGACATATAGATGTTGTGCTGAGGACATGGTTTAGCAGTGACTTGTCAGTGGTGGGTTAATGGTTGGATTTGATCTTAAAGGTCTTTTTCAACAAAAACGATTCAATTATTCTGTGATTCTCTAAGTACAATGGTGTAAGATTAGTATGAGACTGTTGTCTCATGCCAGATTTGAGATAAGTTGTGGGCTAGATCACTCCTTTCAGAAAAAGGCAAATGTAGAAACTACAAATAGAAGTCTACTCTGAGGAAAGTAACTACAATGTCTTATCATAGCCTTCTGCTCTGGACTTCTTAAAAATACAGCAGATAGTACCAAAGCCTCATTGTCCAATTAACATTGGTGTATGACAAGGAGAAGGTGATATGACATCTGAGAAGATGTGAATGGTGGAAGAAAGTTTTAACTCAAAATAAAGATAATTGGATTTTCTTGGTGCTTGGGAACTCTGACAAGTCATCACATTCATCATACAAATCAAAAAAGATGCTGGGCAGGTCCATGTAACACTAGTGAAGTGCCAGCCATTCAGTAATGCCAATGGGTCTACCGAATGCAGTCATCCTTTTTCCAGATGAGTATTTTCTCTATTATCCTAGAGAACATTTTGATATTTTCATTGCAGATAATTATTTTTTTTTACTCCTGAAGGCATACCAGTGCATCTTCAACAGAAATAGTTGATTTCGCTTCTCCAATTGTCTTATTTCCAGGTGGAATATGATGACACAATCATGAGAAGGTGTCAATGGTTCAAGGTCTTCAGACTGGGGAAGGATAAGTGCTCTAAGTATTAGGTTGTGACAGAGAAAGTGATGCCTATTTCTCCTTGTTTTCAAAGAGATGACCATGGATTCTCTGCTGTATGCTAATATCTACAAAGAACGAAACCCCATATTTTGAGTGAGGCCAGCCTAGACAAAGTTACCTGGATTTACCCTGGAGACTACATAGGAGCTAAGTGGTTGCCTGACCAACTTAGAATATTCAGGGGACTTTTGGGAACAGAATATACAGAATGAATGACCACAGGAGGTAGCTGGTTGTACTGCCCTTGGAATGTTGGTTTGCACATTGCTTTCTTGAACAGAAGTTGAAAGTAGATCTCAATTTAGGTTTAAATGTCCTCTAAACTGTGTTTCAAAGCAGTTTGAAGAACTGAAGAGGTTTAACCTGAAAAAAAATCTTAGTGTAAATAAACCACATTATTTAATAAAATAGTCAATGATTAGATTAGATTACCAGAAGATAAAATAAATTCTTATTCTTTTGACAGAACCATTGAGTTAAAATCTATTGTATTCCTAAAGCAGAAATTATAAGGGTTATTTATATTCCCTTGCAAAGAAATAATTATTTTCTCCCTTCACGGAGCCTTAGATGAAATTCATGGTGAGAATCAAGCAGGGTGTCTTGTTAGACCACTTTAACAGTGTCTGAAACATTTTGAAAATACCTGAAGCAAGAATTTTAGTTGAATGTATTTAAATAAGAAATGAAAATTTTAAGCCTTCTTATAAGAATTCAGGTCAACACTTAAAATACAACAGTGAACTTCTGATTATTTCTATGGGTAAATCTCTACAATTTTTATTATCTAGAGACTGATGGACTAAGCAGTGATTACAAAATTAAAGTGATAGAATTTAATTTTTTGTGCAATCTCTCAATTTCACTTCTCATCACTGGAGACATTTATTCTTCACTTTCTGCCTTCTTGCCAATTTCACGGCTCTTTGCTCGGAGCTTGTTGACCTGTGACTCTGCAATGTCCGCCCGCTCCTCGGCTTCCTCCAGCTCATGCTGGATCTTGCGGAACTTTGTGAGATTGACATTGGACAGCTCCTCCTGGAGATAGGAATAGACATAAAATAGGTTTAAAATGTTTAAAGTTCTCTGGATATGAAATGGTAATGCACTTTGGAATTTTTTAATAATTATATATAATTGCAGTTATTTCTATTAAAAGGGTTTGCTTTTGTTTACTGTTATAAAATTATGTAATACAATTTTTGAAGTTTTTTTTTTCTGTTAGTCAGAAATATGAGCTAAAAAAACTGAAAGGAAGAAGACATCTACTCCCACAATGTTGACTTGTGGATTTGCTGCTCTTCCCACTGATGCAATAATGACAACAGAACATGTACTGTACAATCCCCTAGAGCTCTGAGCTGTTCAGCTAGAACAGCTGTTCAACTCTTCATTTCCAAACTCACAGTAAGAAAAAGCCAGAAAGATTAAGGGTTTGAACAGAACTTCACAGAGGAAAACACCAACACAGAATTCCACCTCCACCTGGTTGTAGACTGACTGCATGGAGAAATACTTACAGCCTCCTCAGCTTGCCTTTTGTAGGATTTCACTTTTATTTGAAGCTTGTCCACCAGATCCTGGAGCCTGAGAACATTCTTCCTGTCTTCTTCAGACTAAAGAGAAGGGCAAAAGAGAAGCATCTCTTTGACCCTTCTCTTTAAATGCCCTCTACATGAAACAGAGAATAACGTTCTTTATAGACATTGCTGTCCACTATGACAGAGGCTGTATCTTCCTAACATAACCAGAAAGATGATTTCTTCTGATGTTCTCAGTGTTATCCTTTTTACTTGTGTGACTCAGGACAAAAGAAAAATCCATAAGGTCTACATTTTGGCTTCCAGCAAGAAGGGTTTGTGAGCTCAAGGAGGCCTCCTTGCTTACCTGGTAGGTCAGCTCCTTCACCCTCCTCTCGTACTTGCGCACACCCTTCACAGCTTCAGCGCTGCGCTTCTGCTCAGCATCAACCTCCCCTTCCAGCTCCCGCACCTGCAATGAGAAGCCCATCTTTGCAGCTTCCCTGGTGCTTCCTTATGTGACACGTTCACTCAGGCACAAATACCAGCCCTACGCACTCTGGCCTCCAGCTTCTGGATTTGCTTCTTGCCTCCCTTCAGAGCCAACTGCTCAGCCTCATCCAGACGGTGCTGCAGATCCTTCACTGTCTGGTCCAGGTTCTTCTTCATCCTCTCCAGGTGGGCGCTGGTGTCCTGTTCCTTCTTCAGCTCTTCTGCCATCATGGCTGCCTGATGAGAGTAAAAGGTGAAAGCAGTTTTGGGCCTGTAGACATTTTGGGTGAGAATACGTCCACCACCTGCAATGAAAGGTGCTCCTGACTCACATCTGTGATGGCTTTCTTGGCCTTCTCTTCAGCATTGCGAGCTTCCTGGATTGTATCCTCCATTTCACTCTGAATTTGGGCAATGTCTGTTTCCAGCTTCTTCTTGGTGTTGATCAAGCTGGTGTTCTGTTGAAAAGCATCAACATCACAACTTTGGTTTTGTTAGCTAGCAATATCATATCAGGAATATTGCACAAATGTTGGTTTTTAATATAAATTGCGCCATCAGGTCACATGGGATTGTTTGCTGAAGGAGATGCTGTGGTATATGTTAGATTTCAGGTGTGATGTGTTTCAGTATTTCAAGAATAACTTCCATAAAGACTTTTCTTATAGTTTCTCAGTCAACAGGGAAGGAATACAGAAAAGACATAATCTTTCCTTACCATATTCAAACAAGTGGCAGTAAAAAAAAAAAAATGTTATAAAATACTTGTAATTACATTGTTAAATGATGTCAATGAGTGTATTATTGTATTCCTGCTTTGTTAATGATCAACCTAAGTCTGACTTTAGATTCTCAAATATAAATGTGAAAGCTGTTGGATAAAATCATACAGTGAGAACCTCACATATGTCTATAAACGTATTTGTTTTAAGGTATCCACACTGTAGCCCAGTAACATTCATATTATATCTGCAGCTGAAAATATTTGTTATTGATACTGTGAAAATTACAATACATTTTAGAAAATACTGCTAAGTTCATGCAATCTTCAGTTATTTTATAGTTATAGAGTAAACTTATAAATACAAAGTATGTTTATACACTGACCTGGGTATGGAGGAGCTGAACTCTCTCACTTGCATCCAGAAGCTCCTGCTCGGACAATTTCCTTGACCGCTCTGTCTGCTCCAGGGCTGCCCGTAGCTCCTCAACTTCAGACTGAAGCAGGTTTGCTCTGCGTTCTACCATGGCCACCTGTTCCTTCAGGTCCTCTTCTGCCCTGAGAGCATCATCCAAGTGTATCTGGGTATTCTGGAAAGAGAGACAAGATAGACTGTGAGGTGTATTTTCCCTGTTTTCCTATTACTTATTTTCACTTCAGTATACAGTTGATAGAATCTTGGAATTGGAAAATATTTAGCTGTGTCAGAAACCAGTGAGCAAATGTTTTATAATACCTATACCTTGAGAACAGTCTGTGTGTTTCTCAGGTTCTTCTGTGCCTCTGCAGCCTGTCGGTTGGCATGGCTCAGCTGGATCTCCATTTCATTCAGGTCGCCCTCCATCTTCTTCTTCAGACGTAGGGCTTCATTCCTGCTCCTGATCTCAGCATCCAGGGTGCTCTGCATGGACTCCACAACTCGGAGGTGGTTTCTCTTCAGCTGGTCGATCTCTTCATCTTTCTCTGCTATCTTTCTGTCAATCTCAGACTTCACCTGGTTGAGCTCGAGCTGGAGGCGCAAGATCTTCCCCTCTTCATGTTCTAAGGAGGCCTAAAACCAAAAAAATATAAAAATCAGTTAGCCATATAAATAGTAATGCCAGTAATATTACATGCACTATTCTCTTGATGAATAAATTACAACAAAAGATCTGAGATTGTAGAACAGGAAAAAAAAAAAAAGATTTTTGTTTATCCAAATACTTTAATGGTGTCTGAAATTACCTGCTTCTAGAGCCTGGAGTTTATTCTCAATGTATATAATTTCATACATGGTATGTGATGTTGCTAAATTGTGTTGTAAGTAAACAAATAAGAGCATAATGCCGTACCTCAGCTTCCTCCAGGGAGGCTTGGAGTTCATATTTCTCCTGCTCAATCTGCTTCTTGACTTTCTCCAGCTCATGAATTGCCTTTCCTCCCTCTGCAATCTGCTCAGTGAGGTCTGAAATCTCCTCTGTAGGAACAAAGAACAATGGCATTGTCAGGCACAGAGCAGAATGGGAAGGGCCATGACAGTCTTCTTTGACCACCTGCAGGCACAGACTCATGTGGAATGCTCAATAGAGAAGCCTGTGAGAAAGCCCAGACAGGAGCAGAGGGCCAGGGACTTACGCTGCAAGTTCTTGTTCTCACGCTTCAGCGTTTCCAGGTGGTCCAAGGACTCCTCATAGGCATTCTTCATCTTAAATAGCTCCGTACTGAGAGACCGAGACTCCTTCTGGGAGGCCTCCAGCTCAGCCTGTGTTTCCTCGTACTTCTGTTTCCATTCTGCCAAGATCTGAAGAGAAATGGGGCATGAGTATGGGTGTGTCAATCAGGAGGGGATGCTCTGCCCAGGAGCCCCAAGCCTGGAGCCCAAAAGACCTTGTCAAAATTCTTTTGCTTCTTATCCAGAGCTGCACAGGCAGCGTTGGATCGCTCCACGTCAATCATCAGGTCCTCCACTTCATTCTGGAGCCTCTGCTTTGTCTTTTCCAGAGAGGCACATTTGGCATTCACAGCTTCAACGTGTTCCTCTGCATCCTGCAGGCGCTGTGCCAGCTTCTTCCTGGGAGGAGATAAGCACAGCTCATAGTTAGCAAGGAGAAATTTATACCTTGGTGCTTTTCTTAACAGCATGCTTAGCCACTTCACAGTCTGTGATCCTCATTCCTCATCTATTTGTCTACATACTACATTGTTTCTGCCTGCCATTCCCTGCCTCCTACATGTATTTTTCAGGGTATTTTTTTTTTTTTTGCTTCCAACCAACATGCATTACAAGATGTATTTGCTATCCTCCTGCCATCCCACCCTAAAACTGAACACTGGTTTCTTCCTGACAGTATCACAGTGGTCTCCTCAAATCTCCATTCTTAGCCTCTCTGCCAGCCTTGACCACATTCCTCACATACTTGGCCTCCTCCAGCTCCTCTGTGCGCTGAATAGCGTCTGTCTCATATTTGGTTCTCCACTGGGCCACTTCGCTGTTGGCCTTGGACAGGGCGCGCTGCAGCTCCCCCTTGGCTTCCTGCTCCTCCTCATATTGTTCCCGGAGCAAGTCACAGTCGTGGCGAGCAGACTGCAAGGCATGGGCCAGGGCATTCTTGGCCTGTCAGGAAAATAGGTGTGCAACAGTGAATGGAAACATCCTGACAAATCTCCCGATTGAAAAGTTGATGGGCACTGGATTATTCTGCTGTGAGAATGATGCCAAACTACTGAAGGAGAAAGGAGCAGCCAGGTATTTTCAAAAGAATTAATGGATATGCTGTAGGGAAGAGGGAGCAAAGCTAACATGCAAGGACTTGCACTGCACTACCTAAGTGGTTATTCCACACCACACCCCCCTATCTTTTTGATTCTGTGATTTCATAAATTTATGATAAAGCCTTCTCACCTTAATCTCTTCCTCTAGGTGCCTCTTTAGTTCCTCAATCTGTTGGGTGAAAGCTTGCTTGCCTCTTGACAGCTGAGAAACTAAAGCATCCTTCTCTTCCACCTGTCGTAAATATTCACCTACGAGAGTTTGCGGATACACAAGCCTTTTATTGTCATTGATGAGGGTATTGTGGACATTTAGGATGATAAATCTAGATAGTTCACAGACGTTGCAGAAGCTTATCTTTCAGTTTCATGCATTTCTCATTACAGGAGAGACAAAGCATTTGAGACAAACCCTGTGCCCAAAACTGTCTGATATTATTCATTTGTGCATCAGAGATCACCTGATTCTGTCTGCAGACGAGCTCTTTGAGCAGTGAGATCACTGATCATGCGCTGATGCTCTTCTTCCTTTGTCTTAATCTCACTCAATTGATCTTCCAGGGTGCGACACATCTTCTCCAGATTTGCCTGTGTGTCAACATACAGAATGGGAGGCATTAACCATACAAATCTTAACGATACAAAGTGCAAGCAGTGGTATTGTATTCCATTGGGTCAATGAGCCTATAAGGTATTTGTGTACCTTGGCTTTGGAGACAGACTCCATGTTACTGGCCAAGTCATCAATCTCCATCTTCAGCTCACTCTTCTCCTTCTCCAGCTTCTGCTTCACTCGCTGCAGGTTGTCGATCTGCTCCCC
>JANHGN010006897.1:0-31304 GCA_024605025.1 Megaceryle maxima | reverse complement strand
TTAATGCCCACTAGCATAACCTTTAAATATTATATAAATATGAACTGTGGTAATATCCTATTATCTCTGTTGCTTAAAAAAATCTTTGCTTCTCAAAATAATTTTAGTTTTCTGGATTAAAATGAACAAAAATATTTTGTGCACTGAGGTATGAATGGGATTACTATATATTCAAGATAATGTAACTTGCTGATTGCAAAAATAAACTTAGGTGTTGAATAAGAGCTGAACAGTAACTGTCCTCTTATTGGGTTAGACAGGAAGAAGACATGGAAAATGTAAATGGAAAATGCAACTGCTATTTTATGAGCAGCCAAGATATAACATGTCAACAGTCCCATTTATTGTTAACTGTTACTGGATTTTGTGACATGAAATGTGCAAGATTTAAAAATATTTAGCATTTCAAAAATACAGTTCAAAATAACGTGGAGAAATCTGATCTGTGTTCTCTGCTTACTTAAATCATCTGGAATTGAACAAGTATGTTAGTTGATAAGTTCTTGACCAAGCAAGTTAAACTACGAATATTCCATTCTGACATTACCTGCATTTTCAGTAAAAATACTGTCTTACTAACAAAATATTTCTAGTAAAAAAAAAAAAAAAAAAAAAGTGGATTATAACATAAAGAGTCTAAAAGTCCAATATTTTTGGAATGTTTTTCTGTAAATCTCAAAGGGACACTCACAACTTATATTGTTAGAACCTTTGTTTTAAAAAAGTATTTTTTTCCCTTCTTGTTTCCATTCCACCATCCAAAACTGACCTAAATTATTTTATTAAAGGTAAGATTCTTGATGCTTAGCATTCTTCTTTGACTCAAACATCAAGAAGGAGAAGTCATATACAAAGGAAGATGTTAGTTGCGTATTCAAAAAAAGTAGAAAAAATAACAGAAACAGATGCCATTTTCTAATATTAGGTAACGACCTGATTTAAACCATAGAAAACTATCTAAAGTACTAAAGTGCTTCACAGGTATTGACATATCATGAATATTACACATCTCTATCATAGATATGATTTGGCTTAAATTTTATATCTTGTTGGAGCTCTTATTTTTACCTATGTTCTTACCCTTTGACTTAGTCTTCATTCATAGTCATTCATAGGAATGAAAGTCCTCTCTACAATAGTAAAACAGCAGTACTTATTATAAGCAACATTCCTCATAATTTAGGAAGTCCTCTGAAGTATCTGAGGCTTCCTTTAATACCCTGAAAGTTTTTCTATGTATTCCTTCCACCTGCCTTTTCTATGTTATAATTTTTCTGAAACTTTGATAGAGTTTTGTGAGAAGATGGTATTCTAACAATTTTTGTTGTTTCAAATAACAATTTTTAAAAAGAACAATTTTGTCCTTTAACACCTAGTCAGAGAAAACTATCCATCAAGTCACCCATCATTGATTCTTAAAATACTACTATTGCTTCACAAGAAAACTGAACTATTTTAAATTAATAATATTATTTTTTCATAATATTAAAGATTATATTCTGTAAATTCTTTCTTCTCATTTTGATGGAGGATATTAAATCTGAAGTAAAAAATCTTTACCTGCTGTAGAACATCTGACATGAAATTAATTAGTACATAATGGTAAACAACTTACCTAAACACCTTGTGCATGTCGTGCTTTTGATGGTAGTGCTCTTTATCCATAATAAATATTTTGTAAAAGGTTTTTTCCCTTATCTAGGAGGAGAAACTGGTTTTTGGGGTGGGATGTCTAGGCTAAATAGAGATACGAGGTTTTGCATGCATTTAGGAATAGGAAGAATGTATTTAAACATAACAAAACTTTGGTTTTGCTAATCAGATTATATTTAACTCTCAGACTTTTTTCTGATAAAAAGTATGGCTAAAGCATAGGTAATGGAGTACAATATTTCAGCAGCACTGAAGAATATAATGGGTTTATTTTAATTCTAAAAATTAATTCCAACATGAAAGTTAATTTTTAACTAGGTGCATGGATGGCAACTCATTTACTGATGCTATAAAATTACTTTCCAACTATAATAATGTCATTAGATAAGGTGTATTTTAATTAGTTCAGATATGCTAAATTGGAAATAAGAGAAGACACTGATCTGGACACATGCACAGCTAAGTATATCTCAAGTAGGAGGGTTGCAATTTATTCACATGATAAAACACAAAAAGTAAAAGCTTTTTCAGGACTATTAATAACTGACTAAGAAATCTAGTTCTAAAAATTCTGAACAAAGTGTACAGTAAGGAATCTCTTACACTAATTATAGTGGCATCAGTTAAATCATTAGTGCATTGAATAATAGCTATACAGACTATATTGTACCAGAGCAAAGTATATGCTTACAGCTATCAACGGTATTTTATAATGAGGTTTCTCAATGGCAACATGGGAATTTCAAAGCTTGCTCCCACTTTCTCTTGTTAGTTACAATTTTGGATCAAAAAGTAAAAATTCCCTGGAGCCCTGGATGCCAGAGGAGATTTATGGTAGGTTGAGCAGAGTCTTCAGTGAGATTTGGAAGATTTTGCTGGTATTTTATTATCAGATACATTTCCAAGTGCTGGTAGGATTTTCTGTGATGTTGATAAATTGCTTCAGTGTGACAGTACTAGTAAACCTGTAATGTGTTCATACAATCCACAGGGAAGAAGTACAAGAGCTTTTATAAAGCTGATGCAAAAGTGCTTGGTGACCAAACACAGACAAGGACTTTAAATGCTCAGAATAAGTCGGTATTAGAAATTCTTGGGTAGTGTACATAAAGAAATTTAACTCTAAAACAGGCAATGAACAGTTTACTGAGGTACCTTCTCTGTGATTAAGCCTGGTAGTCATCCTGGGCCCATGCACTTTTAACTTCCCAATGTAAAGCAGCACTCTGCCTTTTTTCTCTATGTTCCTAATGTTCAGATTTCTTTTTTTATTTTTTATTTCTAAAGAGCAGTTGTAGTGATTTTAGGCCTCTGCTGTTACTCCAAGACTTAAAGCACTTATCTGACACATCTCCAGAAACATGCAATAGCTGAAGCACTTCTGCAGAGATTTGTGACATAGCACAGCTTGTTTATGTTGGCAGCAAAAAACATGCAGAGCTTGAAGAATAACAGTATAGACTTGTACATGTTCTCTTGCCCCAGAAATACTTGTGTATTGCTTAATATTCAGAGGTCAATGGTTTGTCCTCTTCCCTACATCTCTCGCTTGCTGTTTCCCTAATCTCTGTAGGTACAGCAGTCAACAATAACCCCTTTCTTACACAGAGACAAACAGATTTTTGGCTGACTCCCAGATCAGCTCTAGTGGTGTTTGGAGACTGTACCTGTGCTATGGGCAGGGCTTTCCCTACAAAGCATCCTGTTCCCTGAGCACGGTTGCTGTGGCTAGAGAAGGTTCCATTTTCTGGTTTTCCTAAACTCCCTTCCTGCAGCAGACCCAAGACATCTCAGCAGGGAGAGGTGAGGAGACCAGGACTGTGGATAGCACCCCAGAGCAGAGCTTCACTGCAAGGATGTGCCAGCTTGAGGACCATGATGTCCTTCAGATAAAACACTGTTTACCAGCATTTCTATCTTCTTCTCTTCTGTTCTTCCTCATTTTTTTTATTTATCAAGAAACATGAAAATACAGCTCTGAAGAGTTACCAATTTCTAAAAGCAACAGTCTTTGCTGGTTTAAATGTACAGAAAAAAAAAAAAAAAAAGTCTTTAAACACTTTTAAAAGTAACTTGTCTGTAGAGACAATCATTTTTCAATGGTGATTTTTTTCCATGTATAAACACATACATTTTTTGTGGGCATATGTGTATATATACACACTAACAATAAATGTTCTTTTAGAAATGCTTTGCTCTGAGATGAGTCAATTTTAAAGACATGTAGAAGCACTGACATGGATAGCAGAGTTAAGAATTTAAAGATTTTGAAGTCTCAGGGTTGACAAATGCAGCATGATGAATAAATTAATTTTGTATTATTCCTAAAACCTGAAAATGAATGCATCAACAAATGAAACTGCAACAGAGAGATATAGTTTTCTGTCTCAGTTCACAGCCAGATTAATGGAAGAGTCACAGAAAGAGTGACAGGACTAAACATTTTTTAATTACTTCATTAACATTAGATGCAGAACCAAAAGTGTGCATCTAGCAGTTTTAATAGCAGTAGTTGATTATGGAGAGGAAAAAAAAAAAAAAAAAAAAAGAAGAAAAAAAAAGAAGTAAAATAAAAAGGTTTTCACTAAAATATAGGTTTGTATTTATGATGAGAAAGTATCTCAAGGTATTTGACATTTGAAACTTGAAAGAGATTAGATACTTTGAAACCACCATAATAGGAGCTGATTTTGTGGTTTGGTGTTTGGGTTTTGTTTAGTTTTAGCTTTAGGAGAAAAAGAAGGGACTAGACTCACTTTTCTCACTGATATACCTCTTTCTCCAGCCTCAAAACTTGTCACCTCACTTTGAAAGCCTTCAAAATTCTCTTGCAATTAGCATCTTTCCAACTCTTTAACCAGCCTGCATTTTTCCTTACTCCATTTTCTGTAATAGCCACCAGCTACTTATTTTCATATATAAGTCCCTTACAGCCTGTTCTTCCTTTAGGTATATCTTGTTATAAACAGATCAACTGACATGACTTTCATAAATTTTTGGGGGTAATTTTTCTTATTTTTAAATTATACTTTACTTTTTCCTCCTGACAATTTTTCTGTAAAACACTATACAGTCATTTCATTCCTGTTAAATCCATGAGAGTATATCCATAAATTGCCTTTTGCTGTAAACTTAAGACTCTCTTTTCTTCATAAACACAGGACTTTTCTTACTGAAAGTATATTGGATTTTGGTTTATTATCAGTGCTATTGTCAACTACGATCTGTGCTTTGCTGTTATTGTATCTGGCAAAAATATTTTCCTTATCTATATTTCCTCATTCAGTATCAGCTGGTCATCTCCTTCCTTCAGCTGAGCGAATATACCAATCTATTTAATCTGTGGTTTGGGAGAACTCATATCAAAATACTTTTCCCAGTTCAACTTACAGAATTTGATTTAGAATATTCCTATTAAATCAAGGTGAAATTTCTTCTCATTCTAGGAAAAAAAAAATAAAAAATTCACTGCACTGAGCACTTTTGAAAGTGTACTTATTATCCTTTTTTCAGTAAGGAAGTTACAGATGGTGTTTGTAAAGGATTGTGAACAGAATTCTAGTTTACATTTCTCAAATTTATTGCTTCTATCAGTGTATTTATTAGAAGAAAAACAAACTTGATTGTCCTGCATACTGACATTTTTAGCTCTTATCCTTCATTTCAAAAAAGTAAAGGCAGCCAATTCAGCTGCTTGTGCCTACATAAAGCACTGACAATGTAAAATTTGCTCTCAGGTGCTTTCTTAGCAGGCAGGAATTTTTTTATGATACAACTCTTATTTACAAAACAAAACTAAACAAGCTAAAAGTTCTTGCAGAAGGATGGAATTTAGGAAGTAACAAATGTCATCTGGAACAAATTCTGTTCAGGTGTAGACATCCATAAACTACCAGTGAAATTCAGACGTGAAGCTACCTATTAAACAGTCCAAACCATTGAATTAGACAAAAGGAGGCACTGCAACTAGACAAGGATTAACTGTTTTTTTCTGCTTTCTCTACTAATTATTTTCAATATAGTCAATTCATAGGTAGAAGAGGGTTGTTTCATTACAAGTACCAATTATAGAATCATAGAATGTTTTCAGCTGGAAGGTACCTCTAGAGGTCATCTGGTCCAACCTCCCTACATAAGTAGGGACATCTCTACCTAGGGTAGAGATGTCTAGAGATCTACCTTATGTTCTTTTTAAAAGTGTACTTTAATGATAAGACTCCACACATGGAATTATTCATTTTCAAGAGAGGAAGTTTCTTTGGCATTACAACTCAAATTAAAAGAAGTTTTTGGTTAAATAGCAAGCCTTCCTGCTTACCAAACATCTGTATATGTCTTTCTGCACAAACACCTTTGAAAATCATTCACACCTTTCAAACTGATTGGAAAGCTGTTCAACTCAGAAGTCCAAAATATTTTGTTGGAAATTACCACTTGTTTTAGAATAAGCATTGTAAGCCATTCTGTAAAATTGCATACTTCCTGTCTTTTTTACTTTTTCCTCCTCTCCCTCTTAATCTTTATTAAAGTGATAGGAAAAATATTCCGATTATGAGGAACTAAAATAAAACCTTGTAGCATTATTCAGTTTATCAAAGAGATCAGATCTGTTGGCCTGAGGTCATTCCACTAATTCTGTTTCTTCTAGGCTTTTCTTGAGGGAAAACAGATGTACTCTTGAGAGAAGTTTGGTACAGCTGGTAGCTATGTCAGGAGGAGTTCAGACTTCAGGCACAGCCAGCTTGTTAGCTGCCTAATCTAATTATTACTGCTGTAGTGAATGTGCATATGTCTGTAACAATGAATACATGCATTTTTATCAATAAGTTTAAAAAAATGAGATGATGTAAATCGTTAAATATCTCTTGTTATGTATTTGAACTTCAACTTTTTGTTCAATGAGTATTCATTTCTATTAATGTTTATAATACATTATAATTTGAAAACAAGCAAACAAACAAAGCTATTGCTTATGTTACAACACTAATCCAAAATGTATAATATAAACAACCTAGTGAATGCTACAGCACTTAGATCAAAATTTGCTGACTCTTCTGAGCCTTACTTTGAAAACACAGGGGCTTTTTCCAAAACAAAAAATAACCTAAAGAGCCAACCAAAGCTTTTTGAAGGCTTTGAGTATTTTGTTATGCTTTCAGAGTATATTTTGCATTTCTGAAAGTACTAAAATGTAATTACTAAGAACTGCGCATTCATAATATACACACAATATAATAAACTTTTTAAAAACTTATTGTTTACTTTAAAAATAATATTATAATCAATTGACTACTAGATTCTCATTAGCCATTTTTGAGATCACAGCAAATGTCAAGTCACTTTTGGTGGGGTTTTTTTTGTTGGTTTCGTGGTTTATGTGTTTAGAGTCCATTTCATCTTGCCCCACAATTAAGGCTCCATTACAGTAGCTCATTTTAACAGAAGTTTTAATTTTTTTTTTTTTTTTTATTGGCAAGAATCTCACTGAAATAGCAAAATCCCTAACAGAATATGTACATATGTGTATATATATGATTTTTTTCAAAGAACCTTGATGAAAATTGAGGTGATAGCCTCAGAGCACAGAGCATGTTCTCTGTGGCACTATATTGATAGAAAGACAAAAAGAGTTTGCAGGGTTTTCCATTTGATTTTTTGTTTTGAATAGGTATAACTGTGATGGATTTAGAGCAGTAAGAAATTTCTGTATTTGGTAATGAAAATAAAGGTATAGATTTAATCTACCAACAGGTCAAAGCTTCGAGTCCACACGTACAATTTATAGTTTGACCATAATCACTGTCTCTTTCCAGTAGGCATATAATATACCTTTCTCTAGAAAGGAAACTTTAAGACATATTCTACTCCAATGCTTTTACCCTTTTTAATGATGGTTCAAGAACAGGCTTAAAATTCATGGGTTAGCCCTCTTGCTGAAGTTCTACTATGATCTCTATCCATAACTTCTTCTATGAAATTAGGGATGTTTTCCACTTTGTAAACTGTACTTTTCACTTTCTTTCAGTGGCATTGCGAGGCCATAGCAGGACAAGGGTTCTGTGGATGGCTATACTATATTATTGGAACTGAGGAACACAAACTGCCCTGAAAATAATATTCATTATAAGAAGTTTAAACTGACATCTCTGCTGCATTGTCTTTCAGCTACAAGAGAAGGAATAGAAAGATTTTTAATTAAACTGAGCTAATATGTGGGGGTGGGGGGGGAGGGAAAAAAAAAGAAAAAAAAAGAATTAGGTGATTTACATAAAAAAAAATTAAGAACACAAAGTATTCTTAGTTATACTGTGCAACATGAGCTATATCATTTCAAAAAAGTAAAATAAAATAATTATTGTAGAAACAATATGGATTTCTTTGTATTATAGCTAAGACAAAAGCTCATTCAGAAACCATTCAGATCAACATATATACAAAAAAACCCCATAAGCATAACACTGGCAGTTCAGTCCAGGACACTCTTACTTGCTATGGCAGAAGCTGAAGCACACCTTTCTAAAACAGTTTGGCTTGTTATTATTTCTAAATGTGGTAGACCTCCATCACTTCAGAAAACAATTAAGAAATGGGAAAAAAAAAATCTTAACTAAGTTTTACAAATCCCCTTACATAACTCTTAAGTGTTATGAAATAAGTAGCTGAGGATTACTGACCTATTATTGCCATGCTATGGTTCTATATTTCTATGCATGCACCTTTTCAGGCCTCCTAAATTTGAAATTGCACTGTATTATTCTCATGAAAGACCCCAGGAAATGCACAGAAAACAAGAAGCCTCACATCTAGCCAAGGAGATAAATTATACCATGAAACATATTTGGCTTTCATAACATATGCTTGCAGTAAATACTGAGGAAGAAGATAGGGAAAAAAGAAAAAGGAAAACAAAACAAAAGGATAAAATCCACTCCCTAGCAATAACAATACCAAACAAAATCCCTTGTGGAGCCTATGTTTATATTCACCCTACACCAGTACCTGTTTCCTAGTCCACAGGCTCTGTTTCCAGGCAACTCACATATGGTTACCTCTTTCACATTAGTTATACACACTGCAAACTTCCCAGTACATTAACCTGCAATCTTCCATCTTCCTGTAAAACCTGCATCACTTATGGTCCTTGCATGCTTGCAACGATCTTGTTAAGTTTCTCTAGCATATGTTTTTCAAAACTTAACCCTTCTAGGACTTTATCTAGTTTGTCTAGTTTATATTTATTTTAATCCTGTTTTTCACCTGCTACATCCAAGAACACTTTCCTGCCATAGACCTACTAGTCACAAGGCTATCTTAATTATGTTAATCACTCTCTCCCAGCTAATACAATTAATTATAATTAGCTGATCCCTTTCCTCTTATACTTTGTTCCCCCAGGGGGATTAGGAGTTATTAAACTAGATGAATACCCAATCCCTCCTGCATGATGGTCTCCCAGGAAGAGCCCCAGGGCAGAAAGGCAGGAGATACATTGCTCAGGCTCTTGCCTGACTCAGTCAGAATGAGCAGCAAAAGTCCCTTGAAAGGGCATTGACTGAAAATGTGTGTCCCATCATAATCACCTTACATGGAGGATAGAAGACATGGCACAACAGTCTGCTTAACCATTAAAAAATATTTTAAGTCTGCTTTGAATTTTCTTGGAGTAGTAAAATGGTGTCATTAGCACTGCTGCAGTGGCACATACTATAGTTACCAGTGCATAGTTCCTTCTCATTCATACTGGATATGAAACTCCTCTTACATGTAGGGAGCTGATTGTCTACTGCCTGGCATGCAGTGTAGTCTCATACAGTTAGATGAATCACAAAACTGCAGTCATTTACAGTAAATGAGTTGCAGAGGAATCATGTCCAGTCTGGCATTATCATTCTGTCACACAGAATCACAGAATGTCAAGGGCTGGAAGGGACCTCGAAAGATCATCCAGTCCAACCTCCCTGACAGAGCAGGATCACTTAGACCAGATCACACAGGAATGTGTCCAGGCGGGCTTTGAATATCTCCAGAGAGGAAGACTCCACAAAAGCTGCCTGGGCAGCCCGTTCCAGTGTTCTGTCACCCTCACAGTGAAAAAAAACTTCTCCTTATGTTTATGTGAAACTTCCTATGCTTCCACCCATTACCCCTTGTCCTATCATTGGGCATCACCAAGAACAGAACAGAACAGAACAGAATGTCATAATTTTCCATTGTAGCCATGAGTGACGTCATGTGATATAGTTACTAATGATCTCATATGATATTTCTCTATAAGTACCATCGTCAGTCATTGCATAGGCACATTTCTCACTGGCTAGAGGTTCCACGTGTTTCGCACAGGTTTTTTTTGGATGCAGAAGGCATGTGTAAGATCTACAGAGGATGCAAATGTATTTTTTTAAAGTTATTGAGAAGGTAAATTGGCTATTCTGGATGATCTGAAAATACAAGAGGCAGCAGCACAGTAACGCTTTTTGAAAGCCTGGTATAATGGAACAAGGAAAACAGGTGAATATTTCTCAAACGCATGCTTATCACCACCAGAGATACCTTCAATATACTGACAAATAAGAAAATCAGTAAAAGTACTATGAAAAAGGAAAAGTAAAAGGGTAAATGTAAAAAAAATACATATGAGCAATCCTCAATTAGCAGGGATAATGATAGATAACAGAATAGCCTGTTTCAGTTTAAGCTTCTCAAGCTGTTGTTGATCCTGTTCCTCAATTCCTGACATTTTTGGACTCAATGCAAGTGCTTTTAGACTCAATGAATGTACAAATGATCAGGGTAGGTATAATGATACAGTGACAAATTTGAAAGTGTACATCTGCTTACCTCATCCTGAGTCATATTCTTTGCATACTTTACCATTCCAATAATTATTACTGTTGTGACTGTAAATTCAGGCTGCTGACAGTGAAAACTGCAAATGGCCATGCTCTAGGGACAGAGAACACACTCATAAAGCTCAGCCTCAGGGAGGAATTTCAAATTGAAATCACAAACTGATTTGAATACTTACTGCCATAATTCATTTGTGTATTTAATGACAATAAAGCAGACACCTGTGACCTCCACGAATGTGACTGCAGGGAGATGTGACAATTTCAGCTCCATAGTTTACGTGTTTCAAGGCAGATGTATTGCAAATGTTAATGTTTCTTCTCATGGACAGCTTTAGACTATTGGCGTGGAGGGTGAGGGGAATATATGTAGAATGACAGAAAAGATCAGCAGATCATGCTGTGGTAGGGGTGAGTCAAGCAGAGATATACCTTTGAGATTGCCTAAAGATTAATTAAGAGCCTAGAACTGTTGCTAAATATATGTCTGCCTCTGTCTGTATTTCTGTGTTGCAAAGAGGAAACACACTTTATATGTAAGCCAAGAATTTATTGTTGATATAATTGATGACTTAACAGTCTAAACAAAGAATCATTGATAGTCCAGATCTATTTGATATAGAAAAAGAATGAATCCTACTATACAGGAAAAGTCTCAATAATATAGTTAAAATTGTTATACACAGACTTAGTTTCTACCTCTTCTGGTGTAATCCTGTCAAGCTTTAGGGTCAGGGCTGTACACTAGACCTATGACAGATGCTCTCTGTCAACCCCTCTCCCTCCCTAAAGGGGAAGAGAAAGGGAATAGGGAGAGAGACTTCTGATTTAGAAAAGAAAACTAAAGCAGCTTTAATTATGTCAATAATAATAAAATGGAATATACACAAATATATAGAAAACCAGTATGGAGCCCAATCCTGTGATGGTATTTACATCACTGTCACCACTGATGCTACGGAGCAGGCAGACACAGGAGAAGTCCCAGGCTGAACACAGGCAGATGGGAGCTGGATTCTGGAAGTGGATTTGGGAGCACATGGATTGGGATCAAAGGCAGAATGAGTGGTGCCCTCCTTGGAAGCCAGCCACTGAAGAAGAGAGCTTGACTCTCATGATCCCTCAGCTTTATATTGAATGTGATGTATATGGAATGGAATCCCTTACTGGTCAGTTTTAGGGTCACCTCTGCTGTCTGCTCCTCCCTGGAGGTGTGGCCTTTTTACTTTCTTCACCCCCCAACATGGTATGCAAGATTTAACAGTGACCTTGGTCTGAACACTAGTCCTTGGTAGTAACTCTAAACATGGGGTGTTATCACTGCTAGAAGCAGACATTGTCTGTGAAAACAGGCTGCTAACTTGAGAAAGTGCAGTTACTTAGAAAATACTGAGCTGAAAAGTAAAATCACTGAATAGAATTGTTCTGTTCTAACTCAAACCAGGACAAATACTTACCCTTTCACTACACCACTGGATCTCAAAGTTGGTGGTTTCTCTAGTGGTAGTGTTAAGCTGCATCTTATGTCTCTACTTATTAAGCCTCTGCAGAAGTAACTTGCCTTCATTTCTCTAAATTACTGCTTTATCCTATCCATATAAAACCATGGTATCATGATCAGATGTAAAGCAAATTAGCCATAGCCACTTATTCAGAAGTGTAATAAAGATTTGCATATTGCAGAGCTAAAGGGTTATGTGTGTGATATGAAGATGTTTGTTCTTGCTTTTATACTATGTGGATAGATATATGTAAACCTATACCTGCATATCTCTATATATACACACATATATGTATATTATGTATATTAAGAGCTTTCTATATAGCGTTTTTGCAGACTTGCAAGTAAAGATTGATACATAAAATTTTACATTCATATTTTTACATGGTGTCAGTGTGACATATTCAAGAAAATAGTTCCTTCCTCATTTCTATGGGGAAGTCACTCCATGTTCCAAATTCTTGACAAGTTATAATTGCTGGAATTTAATTGCATATTGGTTATATTGTCGCAAGCAGACCTAATGGAATCCACATTAGTATTAATGGTTTCTAGTTCATAGCACATGATAGACCACTTCTGAATTTGGCTGAAAGTATTTCTATCTGATCTGTAAATTTAATTTATTCTGAAGAGCAAAGTATATTAATCTTAATTTACTGGGAAAACAGACATATAACAGGTAAACTAGAAATAAACATTTAGTTCACATCTTACCTTTATAATAGCTGTCTGAGACATAAATCTACTGTAAGGACAGAGTAGTTTCAGTGTGGCTTACAGTTTTTACTGCTAACCAAAAATACTGTGATGCAATGAAAACAGAATTTGTCACTAAAGCACAACCTTGTTATATAGCAGAGTATGCTGGCAATGTTAGAGCCTTTGAGTGTCACCATGATTAGTGATACAGAACAGTAACAAGATGAGTCATAATTGGGACACCTGTGAGTGGGTGTAAGTTACTCAGAGACTTGGGGCACAGGGGATATAGCAGGAAAAAAGAAATACTAGAGTGGAGGAAACTGAAAAATAAAATAAAAAAAAAAAAGTAAGTCTCAAAGCAGGAGAAGTTGGGACTTTACAAAACTCTAAAAGGTAGCCTGGGAGAAATTACTTACAATAGATGTGTCAGAATAGAAGAGCATGTGGAGGAGGCACCTATCCTCTAATACAAGTCTACAGACATATATTTTTTGGCTCTCCATTTGTGCTCTGCAAAGAAGTAATTTTGCTCTCAGGTTTGTCTGCAGAGATATGAACACTCTTAAGCCTTAGTTCAGATGAAAGAAGCCAGTTTAGCAGAGTAGTCATAAAAATGTCTAAAGCTAATCTAGCTTCTTTGCACTGCAATACATTCATGAAACATTTACAGAAGTAGTGGAGGCTGATGAATGAAGGAGGCAGATGAATGAAGGAGGCAGTAGTGACCTGCATGCAACGGGTTAAGGAGCTGCCAGAAGCCTCATAGCCAGTGCCACATGTCTGCTATGTATTACAGTCCTCTGGGTAGCTAAATAAATACCCATCCCTAGAGAACAAGAATTATATAAAACTCAATGTTGAATAAAGATAGACAGTAGAAAGGAAGAAGAAACAAAACCTCCCTAACAACAAAAAAACCCAAACAAACAAACAAACAAAACCCCCAAAAACCTCCACCCAAACACCACAAAACCAACCAACAAACAAAAACATAAGCAAACCCAAGAGCAGAAAGAGAGAAAGTATGTCAGCAATCCTACTCTGTATGGAAATCGGTCTACTACTAAGTCTGGAAAATCTTACTCTATACATAACTTGTTTTACCAAGAGAAATTAATCATTTTATTAACAGTAGAAAAGAGGGGTGGCTGCAATGGATTGTAACATGGATTTCCTGATGTATAGAAAATTTCAAGTGTAGGCTGTGATGTTTCCATCATTCAGGTACTTGCAGGACTCCACCTCTTTTGTTAATTTAATTTGAAACTGGAGAGCTAAGGAGAAAAACTCACTAAAGAACTCATCATTATAAATGCTTGCATTCACTGGATAAACTAGACTGTGATAGTGGTATGAATGTTTATGAGTGTTGAGCTGACTACGTTGCATATATAGGTATAGATATAGATATTGAAATATATGTATCTGTACATATTAGAAAATTCAAGAATATCTATTATAAATATGCAAAGGTATAACACTACATAGTTAATATACTTAATACAATAGGGTTTTACTCAGTACCTTCAGGCTCAGAAATCAATGCCTACAAAGTACTCTAAATCTTCAACTGCTACAGTAGTGATGAGTATTATGGAGAAATGTTTTGTATAAAGAAATACTGTAAGAAAAAATATTCAGCATTTTTTATTCTCTTTTTATTAGATAAGAAATGAATAAAAGATGTTGATGAAACCTAAAGGAATTAATCATCTTTCTTAATCTTTCCCTCTTCATTGAGATTCCTGTGATATATCTTTCTTCTTAGCCGTGTTTGTGCTATTTGGTCTGTAAATAAAATTTAGAAGAATCTGTAACTTGTAACATTTCTTAAGGCAGAGGATGTAATGAGTGAGTATTTGTACATAAAGCAAGTTGTCAAATGTAATCCTAGCTGAGGAAAACAGATAACCTGTTAAGAAAACTGTACTGAGGTCCTCTGTAGAGGAGGATCAGGTTGGGGAACATTTAAACAAACTGGACAGACGTAAATCCACAGCCATGACGGGATGATCCCACAAGTGCTGACAGAGCTTGCCAAGGTCACTGCAAAGCTACTCCTGATTATCATTGCTTTCAGAAATCTGCAGTTTCTTCATTTTGTTCTTGTTTTCAAAACTCTGGAGTTCAAAGTCAAAACTCTGTGCAAATTGTGAATAATTATGAATTAGATAAGCTCTAGGACGAAAGTCATCACATAGAAATCTCATTCTCCCAGTAAGAAGAAAAGGGGAAGGAAAGGAGAAAGTCCAACTCACATGTAAACTATCCTGAATGTCACTTGTTAAACTAATATGCATCATCCTTCCAAACACAGATGAATAATTCTAGTTGCAAAGCATTGTAGTGATTTCTTCAGTTTTACTGGACTGTGTAGGCATATCTTTTATCTTTTATGGGGACTTAATCATCCCCATCAATATCTGTATTTTGTTTCTTAATGACATAGTGTGTATAATTTTATTTAATTATATTATACCAGTTTACTATTTCTCTTCAGATAAATAAATATATATATATATCAGTGTGGTGATCGTAATTTACAGAAGTAGATTCTTTTAGCTTCTGGTGATCTACTCATTATTAGGACAGCTGTCAAGGACTGCATGCAATGTTTTTTGAAATAGCTTCCAGGTAGATGCATTTGGAGCTAGAGATGGGACAGAGATTGCCTACTCTTTAAAATTGTCTCTCCATTTGTTATAAAACAGTTAAAGTTTATTGAGTTGCATCTCCAGTTTTGGTTTGAGCAGAGAATGATTTTGAAGCTTTTAACCGGTCTAATTTTTTTTGCTTTACTTATCTAGATTCTGCTTTATTCTATCCACTAATAATCTTATCCTTCTTTCTGTATTATTGTGGCAGCTGACTACAAACAAGTAAATTGATTTCAAACACAGCATGTATAAATTACATATAGTCATCAATGCATACTTATATAATTAATAAGTACAAACAGTAATTTAAAATCCTAAATATTCTATGACAATTTCCTTATAGTGTGAACTGATAATATAGTGTTTCTTCAACATTTCTGTTTTCAAATTCATCAGCATGCTTGAAGTTCAGAAGAATTTGCTGAATCATACCCTTTCAACAGGCTCTTCTCTCTCCTTTCATTTTTATCTTTCTCATTCACACACATGGAGTATGGTCTCATAAAAAAATATAAGACCTGTCCTTCTGTATGTGAAAGAAAACTTGAAGATAGTTAATCTTAATGGAAACAACAGTTACTTCATGGTGAAATGTAAGCCATGCCATCATATTACATAGAACTGACAAGTTTCTGTTGCCCAGTAATACATTGCTTTATCTAATTCAGGCATGTCTGTTTCAAATGTCAAAAAAATTATATTAATATTACTAAAAGCAATTTAAAAAATAGAAAAAGATAACAATGGTTTTGACAGGAGAGACAAATAGGATATTTCTGTATTATCTAAGCAGTCTGGAATACTAGTGCAGCATAAGTGTTCTAGAAATAAGATATAGGACTCTATTTAAGGGTAATTGAAGAATCAGCTACTGTTAATCATTTAATTATTGTCTGGATGAGAAAACATAGCAATGTAGGTTAATTTGCATAAGTAAGTTTATTTGCAGATTAGAAGCTCACTGGCCAAGAGATTATGACCATCAGTATATTTAATTAAATTCCATGTATTAGTGAACTGCTTTACATGCATATTTGTATACTTGGTTTAATGATTCAGTAAAATGGTAAATAAAAAGCAAAAATGCTCTGGCTATATGAATTCTTATCATAAGCATTTAAGAGTAAGTGAAAAGAATCAACTCATGTCTCAGAATTTTCACAAAACAACTGTGCAAATGATCTGAATCAGGCTTTTTAATTACAAGTACTAGAGGGTGGAGGAAGAGCTTTATACATTAGTACACCACCTCAAGCACTGCTTTTGATAATCACCAAAGACATTTTTTTTTCCTCTCCTATCAAAGTTTCAGGTGAGAAAGCAGGCACTTAGTGCACTAATTAGAACTCACCATCAAGGGAATGCAAAGATCATGACTGGAGCACCCTCATCCTCCAGGTTATCTCCATTACTGACATTACTAGAGAGGTAAGTTTGTCCTCTGCATCTTTGCTTCAAAATTTTTTTGTCTAGACACTGCAGAAACCAATAAAGGCTTCAGAGATCTGTGCTAGGTGAACAGCTGAAGGAGTATTGCACTGGAATGGTTTCTCAGAAGTGTCTAAAATTCACAAATTCAAAATAAATATTTGCAAACACTTCAAATTTTGAAGTAGAAACACTCTGAAAATTTGCATTAAAGATTATATCCTATTTTCAAGCAGCTCTACTGATCAACATGTCATATGGCAAATTTTTTCTTGATCTTGGATTTTTTTTTTTAATTCAAAATAATTAATATCTGACTTGTCTGTGCTCTGCTATTTGATTTAATAATATTAGAACATAGCACTCTATTTTCAATCTCTTACATTTAAAGTCTCTTCAGTTACAAAAGGGATATTGTATAAATTAATTCAACAGAATTTCTTAGAAGTTAGACATTTAAAGTCTGTCAGAAAAAGGCGGAGAGGCAAGTGATCTTCACTGAAGGTCACCAGCACCAAACTCTCTCTGCCTTGAAGCTATTTATTTATTTGCTTCTACAATGCCATTACAAGGAAAAAAAATAAAAATAAAATAAAAAAAACCCCACAACCTCAAATTTATTTTAAAATGTCCCCTGGGATTTGCTGTCTTTCATGTTGGTGTCAAAAATCAACTTGTTGAGCCTTCTGTTATGAAAAGAGAGAGACTCATTAAACTAGTGTTTTAAACTGTCTAATTCTCTTCTTTTTATTATATTTGGCTTTGGAAAGGCAAATTATGTGCTACTGTTATAAGGCTTTGCTCTACAATTCTACAGCAAGTGTCTAGACTTAAATAACTTAGGTCAAAAGGAAGAATCTTTATGACCTTCATTATGAAAAGCCTTCCTGAAAGGACTGGATGTTGAATATGTTATTATACCCTTGAAATGATTTATATTTTCTAGATATTGTGAAGGTAGAAAGTTAAAAGAGTTGTGGGAAATTCCATAAATACTATTTAGCAGCTGTAAAGAATAGCTTTCAGGGTTTTATAAACATACATATCCATTGATCCACATACCTGAGAAATTCTAATCTTCAGGAGGGTGATTGGTGGAGGTGAGAAAAGAGGACCCTTAAAGAACTGCTGTGGCTGAATTGTAAAAGCAATTGTAGATCAAGTTTAAAATTACAGTGAGGATCCAGAACAGTGACTTTTTCAACTTAAACCTCTGAGGATTTAAAATTTTCATAACACACCTAATGTTCTCCCAACACCGACAGTGTTGGCCATCTCACAAGACTGAGTTGTTATTTTCTGCTGGTGACAGGGGTGATAGCACTTAGCCTGGAGTATGCATGCTGATTTCCTATCTGGCATACCCTGGTCCTCCTCCATAACAGTGGGGTGGGGTGAGTTTCACATCTCTTGCTGAAACTATGTCACTACGATTAATCTGTCCAAGGAGAGGAAGCCTACAGAGCGAGTATGAGTGTGTGTCCTGGAAGTACCAAGTTCTGGAACAATGAGTTTGCATATATACAGCAACTTTTAATTTCATTACAATAGACAACTTAGGCATTTCAGAATCTAAATGCTGTGGTTGGAAGCAGTTCCAAAACCTCTTTTATAAGACCTGCTGCAGCCAAAGGGACATTTTTAAGTTCACCATTGTAAATGCCTTTTCTTTGTAAGAAAAAAAAAAAAATTAGATGGTGTCAACAGCCTTCTCTCATCTCCACCATTTTGTGGATCTTCCTATACAGTGAAAAGTTCATGCATATCCATGAGTCACAAGTAGATAAAAGTTATCTTGAAAAATCTCCGACTAAGGTCTTCTCCTTCTATGCTCATTAAAGCTATCTGTATGCTCTTCACAGAAGTGTGATGCAGCTGGTAAAAGCCTTACTTCCCTGGGCTGCTCTGCATGGGTAGGGGAGCCAGGAGCTGAGGGTGATGGCGTGGCAGTCACACAACAAAGACTGCCATCTTGCAGGACCTGAGCAAGATGAGATCCAGGGATGGTAGCAAGGGCCACCCGGGAGTCCAATGATTGCCAAGCAAATCTAGACTGAGGACAAGCTGAAAAGTCACATCAGCAGATTAAGATTCAGATCACCAAGAACAAGCACCATTGCAAAATAACTGGGGTGAGGAACAATGACAACTGTACTATTAAATCATACAAATAGTTATAAATCACTTTCCCTGTTGTCGTTGTTTAACCCCAGCCATCAACTAATCACCACTCACTCATTCCTCCCCTTCTCAGCATGATGGGGAGCAGAATGACAAAATAAACAAGTAAAACCTGTGGGTCAAGATAAGAACAGTTTTACAATTAAAATTATATATAATAGTATCAATAATAAAATATAAAAATAATAATAAATAAAAGTAATTAAAAAAATAAAAAGAGAGAGAAATAAACTCCAAGAAAAGGCAAGTGATGCACAATGCAGTTGTTTACTATGTGCTGACTGATATCTGAGAAGCCATGCACATCCCCCTAGCCAACTCACCCTAGTTAGTATACTGAGCGTGACATTCTATGGTATGGATATCCATCTGGCTAGCTGGGGTCAGCTGTCCCGGCCATGCTGCCACTCAGCTTCTTGTGCATCTGCTTGCTGGCAGAGCATGGGAAACTGAAAAATCCTTGACTTAGGATAAGTATTACTTAGCAACAACTAAAACATCAGTGTGTTATCAACATTCTTCTCATGTTAAATAGGTACTCTACTAGCTACTAGGAAGAAAATTAACTCTATTCCAGCCAAAACCAGGACACTTATAAGCATTCAGTTGTGGAAAGTGATGAAGCAGAAAATAATTGGAGTAATAATAAAATTAAACCAGTGGTGAATTATTAATATTAATTGATATATATTACTAGTACTAATAGTGTAATATTAGGAATCATATAATAGAGAAACAATAAGATTCCCCAAACTGGGAATTCCACATTGTTTTCAAAGTAACCATTGCCATAATTAAATTTTTTGTCATTAAGGAAAGCTGATCTCAAGTTTAGGTTCCAAACTTTATGTTACTCACATTTGGATTTTTGTAGTGATTTTAATTATTAATAATCATGAATCTTCACTCATGCAAAAAAGTTTATAAGCTTGTGGTTCCTTTGGGCATTTCTTGTAACATCTTTGAAAATTCATAATTTACTATCAACGTCTTAGAGCTGGCATACTTTTTATGTAGTCTGATGACCTAATGTGATAGTTGAGAAGCAAGAATAAAACTTGAGTAAACACAACCAATATGCAAACTGTCATGCAAAACATGAAATTTTTTAATGTTAATTGCTACATTCTCCCTTTCAGGTTTATGTAAAAAACATAACATGTATTGTTATGTTTTAGAGATAACAATAGAAAAATAAAATTATCGAGGATTTTTGAGGAAAATGTGTGCTATATTAATTGATTTTTTTCAGTCCTTTTGCTTGGTCTTCTTTTTCTTCTCTATGCAAAGACAGCAGTGATTTAATTGTGTTATTCATATTATCACAAACTGGTATAATTTTAGCATTCAATATACTTTGCCACACACCTCATTTCTGTGACCCAAGGTCTTTAGTGCTTTAGCTAGAGTACTTTTGTCACCTGAAGTGTTGACATTTCTGCTACTAATTGGTATTCATGTTTACCTCTCCTGAAGTACTTTAAGAAAGGATCTTTATCATTTGTCTCTAAGTAGTAAGGAAATATTTCAGCATTAAGCCTTATTACATTTCTAGCTCCTTTCTTAGTATTTATTCTTTACCACCTGCTTGGCTTCATATTGTTTGTTCTCTTTGCCTCTTAATTGAAACTTGCTAATCATCTGTTAATGCAGTTTCAATGAAACATCTCTTGCATGAAACCTCATCAGCTACCTCATTAGCAAATCTTATTGAACTCACTCCACCTGGTTGTATTTCCATTATGTTTTGTCATTGAGAATATGGGCAAAGAGAGATTAAGTTACATGAACATTAATAGGAAATAGAAAAAATAATTTAATTTACCTTAACCTTGGTACAATAAATAAATGTTTCACCACTTTAAAAAATGGACCTTATCTTAAATTACACTTAACAAAGGCTTCTGTTTACTTGCCAGTGGAGCTGGAGTTGACATTTACCTCCTATTAATGCATGTATTAGCCAAATAAAATACATGTAATGAAGTGTTCAGAAAGACTAATCTCTCTAAACAATTTCTTGCCTTAGAGGATATAAGACAAATATGCTATTTAGAAATAATAACACTTATTAATATTTTAGATCTTGGGTTAATGGTTATTTGATCTTCTCATCTGACACTGCATCAGGAAATAAGCATCCTGTAAAGAAAAGGCGTGAGTCATATAAAAGTGTCAATTTTGCAGAGTTCTATAATTCTCTGTATAAGACTGTATTTTATTCCTATAGGTATAGCTAAGTAAAGTCCTTAAAACAGTGGTGAGCCTACTCTTATTTAAAGATAAAATTTGCACTGCAGATGTTAAATAATAGTCCAATGAAGGTTATATGGGCTTTGTAACATTTTTAAGAGATAAATTTTTTCCTTCCTTGAAGTTATTAATTAGAAGAAATATGATCATGTATCATACAGTAATGGGCATACTCTCCAAGAAACGCAACTGGAATACTAAGCAATAATGAAAGTGATGTTAATACAAGAACTTGGCCTTTGCAATCTAATCCATGCCTTGAAGGAAACAACTGCAGTTAACACAAGATTTAATCTCTAAATAACATGTTGCTTATGAAGGCTGTCAAATGATTGTCATGGTGTGTGGATCCATTTGCTTCCTCTACAGAAGCTGAACAGGCTTTCCATCCTGCTCCTTGTTAGTGTGTTTGTGAAAGTCCAAAAGCAGGGACAACCAAACAGAGTAGAAGGAAAGTTCAATTTCCATGGAGGTAGCGGTTTTGGCCCTTTCTTACTGATAACATCTCTATGAGTTTATTTAGTTATATTCTGACTATTATATAGTCAGAATTGAAACTCACTGAATTCTTCAACATGCCAGTAAAAGAACAGAATATTTCTTTAAATATCTGCAAAGATGAGTGAGTTTTGCTCACTGCAAAGGACACGTGTAGAGAAATTCCTAAACCAAAAGTGGTGAAATATCTCATATTCATAAATTTCAAAGTGATTCTTAGATTATGGGTCCCAAACTGAACTTCAAGTCATACTAATGTGATATCACATGTAATTCAGAGTGTAGAACTTTTTGTTATTCTTGTATGAAGTCCAGCAATTTGTGAGTGCAAAGCCTATAACCTTACATGTTCAGAATTCATATAAATATATACTTTTCTAAGTTCTATATAAGACTGATGTGTAAACTGTATTTCTTGTGTGGTCTGTACTGTTGTAATGGGTATCCTTACTCAAATGATGATCTACAATATTGTTTTCCATCAAGTCAAATAGTCTTGAGTGGTAAACCACAGAAAATATCTCTTCACTGTAGTTTGTTCTGATGGCTAATCATACTCACAGTTAAAATGTTTTTTTCCTCATTTAAATATAATTTTGTGTCAATAATTTTTTTTATGTTTCTCTCAACTAGATGAACAGGTCCCATGCCCCGTTTCTGAAAGACCTTAGAGCTAAATGAATAGAGCTTCTAAAATTTATCTTTACAATAAGGCATTTTTCATAGCCCTTCAATCTGTGGTTCTTATTTTTCATTGTCTTCTAAATATGGTTCTCATAACTGAATTTCATTAATTCATTTATGTCCTATTAATGTTTTTTTTTAAATATAAAAATAAATTTCTGGGTTTTATTATGGTTTTATTTGTATTTCAGAATACCTTATATCCTTGACTGATCTGTGTTCTTGCTGTGCCATATCCACATTGTAGATCCTCTATGAATCATATCTAAAGCATTTTTTCAAATTTACTTTTATATGAGTAGTTCAGAATTTAAAATACTATCAAAATTTCTGTTAACATTTAATGAAGCTTCCTTAGATATATCCACTTTATTGATCTCTACTGAACACTACTTTTTGTTGTCTGTCCATTAGTGAGTTCTTAATCCCTTTTTCATGGGATTTTGAAAATTCTGTGCTAATTTTTTAAGTCTGTGCAACTTTAAATCATGCCTTTGTAACATCTAAGTGGGTTACATCTGCAGTTACTTTTGTCAGTCAAGTGTAATCTTGTAAAAAATGAAATTAGTTTTGTTTGATAAGATCTATCTTCTATAACATGATATTGATTGCATTTATACTATGCTTAATTTAAATATATATTGATTGAATCACATGCCAGCTTTCTGTTCTTTTCATCAAGAATAATAAGATGGTAATCAATCTATACTTCAGCTGGGTCATCCTACTGTCTCCATTGGCACATTATTAAATCTCTTATCTTCAGAAATTACACCTCTATTCTATTATTGACTAAAAATAAATAGCATAAAGCTGGAAAGAACCACAGCCAAATTTTTAAGACTCTTTGGTTTGTTCAGTTTATCCAGACCAGCTAATTTAAGAGGGTCTTTATAAAGAGAGTAAACAAATGTGAAGAGTGCCGTTAAGATTACTGTTTTATTTTGCTTAAATGATATAATTTTAGGGAATTTGGTCAGGTTCTCTTCTTTCACAGAAAATTACAGGTTTATGAGTAAAGTATGATCACAGGATATCTGTTACTTTGAGCGCAGTCAGGGTTTTCTAATGTTTATTGTTTCTAGATGTGTGTTTCCACCTGGTCTCACCTCTCCCTCTTATGTTTCTGTGAGGGACACACTACAAATGCTTCTCTAGAGTATTTATTTTCTATTTCTGTTGCATATAAATGCACTTGAAGTTCATACAGTGTTCAAAACCCTGTTTTTAACAACATTAATTATTCTCTCTAGATAGTTCTTGCTCAGATAATCCTGTGGACAGTGCTTTGGATGGGCTTCCAATGTTCTGTCCAACTGACTCCTTGAGACAACAAAATTTCCTCTTTCAGGCTGGCTGTATGGGAAGTAATACCTCTTTCCATCAGTCTGTTGTCATTGAGAGAAAGACAGGGGGAGAGAGAGAGAGAAAAGGAGAGAGTGTGAGAGAGAAAGAAAGAAAAGGAGAGAGTGAGAAACTGAGCATAGTTGGTTTGGTCTGAAAAAGTTTAGGACATTTGCTTGCTTTCTTTACAGACTCTGCCTAATCTTTGATCATATCTCCCTAGTATTCTTAACATCCCAAAATTATTTGTATTCTTTCCCCATTTTATCACCACAATCATCACCACAGTAAAAAGCTCTGCTGGTAGTAGAGGAACAGTTATATCCTGAAGGCAGCTAAGCATATCTGACGGAGAAAAACTCTAATGTCAACATGAGTAACAAAGCTATCTGTAAGTATCATATCTGATACAGGAAAAAAAAAAAAAAAAGGGTTTATGAATAAACCAATATGCACCCGAGGATGCAACTATCTATCTTACATGAGGAATGTATCTATTCATCACTTATTTTTCTGCATGTCTCTATAAAGAAAGTTATCCTACCAAGGGAATGAGATCACTCTTACATCTGAAGACTTTGTAGCAAATTACCTCTTATCTAGCTCAAGCATAAAGTTATTTAAAAATACAAGCAAAAAACTTGAAACTGATAATGTAAATGTAGTGACCAGGCAAAAGATGTGCCCTAAAACAGTGGAAATGGAAGATGGCAAGTTTTGATTGCATAGTGGTAGTGTTGAACTACCTCAAAAAAATCTTCCAGAAATGTTCTTGTGAAATTAATAGAAAATAGATAAATCATTGAACAAGAAATTAATTCCAGAAAAATTAGTTGTTTGAAGATTCATTAAAAATAGATATGTCAGTAGTATTCTAGCTACAGTTCAGCAGAGCTGTCATAATACTGTGGACTTTTAGCCTTCTAAATCAGTCAGGGCTAATACTATGATTTCTGTTTGGTGTTTGTACCTGTCAGAGTGCCACTTGGTGGTGCTCATCCATTTAGCATTTGCATTACAAATGGTACTAGCACAAAGGGAAAAATAAAGAAAATCTGAAACATGCAGTCCTTCTAGGAAAATACATATTTTAGCCCTAAGAGTACCTGTATTTTTTAAGTTTCACCATTGAGTCAATCATTAATTTCTATATCATATTAAAAAAATATTCACTTTGTCTTTTTTTAAAAAACAGTTGGTGTAAAAGCTTAAGTTTACTAATTTCCTCCCCCTTAAATCATTGATTACCCTCCAAATCTTACAGTATACTAGAAAGCAGTGCATGTATAATCTAGCTGAGAAAAATGCTAAAATTAAAATGTGCTTCAGGCATACTGAAGACTCTTCTATCTTAATGAAATAAGAAAGTGTGAGCCACTGAAATTAGTGATTCCATTGTGATTATTGTGTGGTTCAGAGCTCTGAATACAAATAGATATGAAATCAATAAGCTTTTACCACTTCTAGCTCTTAAAATCTATATCCAAATCTCAGAAATCAGAGTGTAATTCCACAGAATAATACTGCTCAATAAGAAGCATGCTGAGCTGGGAACAGTATTTGAAAAACAGAGAAAGAAAGTCAGCCCAAATATCTAGTAATGTAAGATTAATAAAAGTGAGAGTTCTTTAGCACTTATAGGGAGAAATTACACTGGGCTACTTTGAGAGGCATTCTGATAAGTGAAGTGACTCTTGGCAATGTTTTACTTGGCTTTCAGGGTGGCCTAGATTGGCTAATGTGATTCTGCTCACCAGCTAACAAAACTGCCCTGTCACAGAAGCAACTGCTTCTGGCTCCTAGTTCCCATTAAATACATAACTCAGAGGGAGACCCTGTTTCCTACAGAATTTTGCTATGTGAAAGGAGCTCATGGCATCTGTTACATGAGAACTCAATAGGAACTGGGAGCCACCAAGCCTTGAAGATGTCATTGGCCACAGTCCTTGTATTTTGAAACCTCACCTTACAAATCCCCTGTGCTTCAAGAAAATAAAAATGCTAATTTACACACTGTGTGATAGTAAAGAAAAGATTATACAAATTAAATTAGAATAAATTTTAAATGGAGTCTTAGAAAGGAAAGCATTAAATGAAGAAAGAAGCATTATTTCAGGTGTAATCTAGTGTAGCTGAGTGATTCATTGCCTCAGAAGTTTAAAGGAATGAGAAATACATGTGTATTTTAAAATGCACTAAATAAGTAGCAATTGCTTTCCTGAGTATCAGTTGCTCTTGAGAATTATGCAAGCTGAGAAACCTAATAATGTCTCATATTTGAGAAGGTGCAACATATTAACTTGCAGAGACAAATAAAAAACCATTTTTATGCCATCTTTATTGGTGTGCAATTAAATGGGATGCATTTGACACCTTTCTTTAATGTATCAAGTATTTAATCTTGTAACACAATACTCAATCTCATTTATAGAATATTCTACCATTTCATGGTAAGTACTACAACTGCAGCTTGATTTTCAGAGTTTATCTTGATCACATAGCTAATCTTTATTTCACTTCTAATTTGGGATCCATCCACACATAAGAACCCTAATGTGAAGTAGAGCTATTTTCATTCCTTCATTAGTTCACTGTCGAATGTACATACCAGTTGAAATTATCACAAGTCATCAGTGGCTAAAATTGAATATAGATATATTTAACTTACTGCTATTCAGAAAACTGTTAAAATGTATCACAATAAACTCGGACATTTCCATGCATTTTCATGTTATTATCCTTCCCTTCTGTGGAGAAGATTTCCTGATGTGTATTTGTCTTCTAATGTTGTTTAGAAGTTGTTATTCTAGCACTAGTGTTGGAAAATGCCCAACAATTTGAACAAAAGAGTTAAAACTATAAATAATTATATCACCAAAACTAAACTCATGAGAAACTAGTTTCTTTGACACCTTAAACAGACAATTGTTTTCTGACTGAAATGCATTTGTCATGTTAACAGCATCTCTTTAAAGTTCCTTTTCATTGTTGGAGAATCAATTTGATTTGAATTACAGGCTGCATATCATATTATAGGGGCAATATTTGTTTTATTTCCTATTAATCATTACCCAGTTATTTGTCAGATATTTAAAACAATATGTATCTCCCCTAGTCTGTTAATGTAAGCTAAATATATTTATTTAGTAACTGGTAGGCTGCATCCAATAATGAAGCAGCTCCATCTGCTTCAGGCTTCAGTAGACTTATGGTTGTAGTCTGTGACAGCTCAATTCTGTGTGCTGAATTTTGCAGCAATACAGTTTTATCCTTCCATTTTCCTTAACAAGGCTGATAGAATTTGTAATTAGTGATGGACTCTGCCCCCTCTGTCTTCTTTATAATGTGCTGAGATCATATAAAATCCCAAAAGAAAGAGAACCATGAAACTATGTTTATAAACATTCATCCCCTACATAATTATTAGAATATTTTCTTTGATTTTAATTTTTTTTATATCTCTAATTCTGCAATGTCCATGCCTCTTCTATCAGTTAATGTTTTTGAAATGGATGACCTATGAATGTGTGAGGAACATCCTTTAACCTAAAAAGAATAAAGCTTCTGTAATTAGACTACTAGGGGAAAGACAGAAATTTTAATGGAATGATTTCATTTTGAAACCACAAATTTCAGTCAGGTTGTATCCTATAGTTCCCCACTGTCTGTGAATTGACAAGATACATCTCTTATTGAAGAGACCTCTTCAAAGGTAGCATCAAATTTCTCACCTTCAGGCACCAAAGCAACACAAACCCTATTCTAGAACAAAAGGAAAATATGTTATAGAAATGAGGTCACTGAGCTGATTCTGGCATGGCATTACATCTTAGCAATGTGGCTGCAGAAGATTATGCACCAAATCACACCACATAATTCTTTACCAGTGTCACCTTATCATTCTATTAATTCAGCATATACGAGATAATTTTAAATTAATTTCTTTTTCAGCTTTTCTGTGAATGCCAGAGAAAAGTAAAAGATGACCTTGAAACTCATGGAAACTCCTCTCATGGAAACTCTAACTCATGGTTAGAGACTCAGGTGAAGTTAGAAAAAAAGCTTTCTCAGTACTTTTTCATGAAAACTAATACACTGGGATTTATATATTATTTTCTGAAAAAATGTTTGTCAGGGGTTTATGTTACTCTTAGGTTTTATATACACTTAATTGCTGGGCAGAACATATCTGATATTCAGTTTCAAAGGAAACATGACTTCAGCAGTTAAGGAACTCCATGGGATCTCTAAATAAATGACAGAATATTTTGTATATTTGGCTTATTTTCAGAATTCCTCCAAAATATCAAGCATTCTTCATTGTTTTTTGGGGGTGGTCAAAAAGGGGACTTTTCAGTGTGTTTAAAGATCCTCTTCTATTAAACCTGATGTTTCTTTCCCATATGAAACTTCACAGTTTAGCTGTGTGTATTTTCTTATTCCTTTAAGAGTATGGGCGAAGATGCATTTGTTTATATGAAATCATCCTGGATAAGAAAATATAAACTCTCTGATAGGAGTAACTTCATTAAATGTCCATGGTGACAATCTTTATCATTACATGTTGTCAAACTTAGTCACAACACTTATCCCTAACCTCACTTGGATTTCAGGAGTATTCTTACAAAAATTAAGAATTTAAGCACACAGTCTACCTGTTTTTCATGTATTCGTGTTTCCATTTATTCTAATAGTATTAACACACCTCATAATTTCTAATATGCTTATCCTGCTAGATATCCCCAGTAGTCTGTAGAGCTAACTAGACTGCAATAGCTTCTTCCTTGCAAAGGTAGGTCATGTAGACCTATTTATATCTCCTTTTTCTTTTTCTCTTATAGGGTTCATAATCAGAATTCAATTAATTTAGCTTTCTTTAAGGCTTATCTTGTGAATTTTTGTCATGTGATTTTTCTCCACTGTGAGACAGAAGGCAGCCTTTGTCTTTGTAGCCTCAGGTGCTCTGTAGTTGAACAAGAAGATATTGTGGTAATTCCTCATGATGGCTTTTCTGCGGGCAAATTTTCAGAATGTGATATTCTCTGAGACAAAGCTAAATGCAGCTAATATGTCATAACAGATGAGAAAGTCATGGGGGAGCTTTGGTATGACTGAGAGCTTACTTTGGCTGAAGAATTAGGTCTGTGGAAAGCTGAGCTCTGACTACTCATGATCTATTGTCCTGTGATTGTGTGATGAATGTGAAACATTGGCATCTAAGTTTTGCATATGGGAAGAAAAAAGTCCAGAACAATAGTAATTCCTCTTATGTTCTAACAAGTAATGTTTCCTCATTCCTTCTGTTTCTCATAATTTTTCTCTTCTGCTTGTGAGCATTTCTGTCAAGAAGCATGAAGACCTGTAAAGTACTAAGGCTGGGATTCTTTGAGGACTAAATGCATTCCTCTGACTTCACAGGGACAGGAGTGGCCAGAGCTGGTCTTAATAGCAGCAATCTCTGCTAGCGTGCAATCTCTGCTAGGCCTATTTGTAACTTTCTTTTATTGCAATGATGAGTTTAATTCTCACTCATCACCAGAAGGCAACATGACAACTATAATCTTCAGTACTGAAGGTAAAAATACCTCAAATAGAAATATCTTAGAGCAAAACATAGAATGTAAAACTATGAACATGCTATATGCATAGTCAGATGAAGTTTAATTAATTAAGCTCCCAAGTTAGTCTTTATCACATTTTTGTTTGTAAGTCTCCATACTTGAGGAACTTACCTGAAATAAGATGTTGCTTTTTTATTTTTTTTTTAATTGAGATAATACTAAGTAGATCTGTCTGAAAACTAGCGTGCATGTTTATTAATGCTCTGTGAGCATGTCTTCATTTCTTCTAGATTTTTCAGTGAAGAATCAAAAAAAAAGTGAATGTTAGTTCTAACAACTAAAGTGAAGATCACTGTCTAGTGTTGAAAAGACTGATGGAATTTGGGCTTTTCTGGGCAGACAAAATTTTTAAATTAATTTTGTTCTTAGATACTGAACTGGCAAACATGACAAAAATACATCTGTTTTCTAGTCTATGGCTGTAGAGTTAGTGTCATATTCTCTTCCTACCAATATACCTTCTATATGTTAATAGGGGAGGATGCCTGTAGCTGGTAGAGCAAATGAGAAAGAAAGTGGCAAATGAGTCTGCTAAGACTAGCAGATAAGGTGACAATTAGTGTCAATTAAGTTTTCTGTTGGTGCAGATGTTTTATGACTGTGCATTTAAATAGTCACTTCTACCACATTTTAATGCTACATGTACACAGGGTGTACTTATATTAGGCCAGGCGAATCCATTGAAGTGTGAACAGTGTCAATAAAATAAAATGCACATTTACTTCTGTAGATACATGCCTACAGTTATGTGTGTGCATTATATTTTGTACCTCCTTAAGCATATCATAATATAATGTTCCCCCTCTTTTTTAATAGAAATATAACAAATTCTTATATAAACATACTGTATTTAAATTGAGGGAAGGGCACTGACAAAAGCAATAACACTCAGTGCCAATGGTGCGAAGTGCCTTGCTATGCGCTGAGTGCTTTGTTATTACAAGGTTGTGCCAAAAATCCTTAGCCATTGTTGAAGCTGAAGACAATATAGACTCGCCCTCTGAGAAGCTGTACTGGTTTTGGCTGAGATAGAGTTAACTTTCTTCATAGTAGCTAATACAATTATTTGGTCACAATCTGTGACCAAAAGAGTGTGGGTAGCACAGGGATAATTTAGCTATTGCTGAACAGTGCTTACACAGCATCAAGGTCTTTTCTGTTTTTCACACTGCCCAGCCAGAGACTAGGTTGAGGGATGTGCAATAGGTTCTGAGGGAACACAGCCGGGCAGGTGAACAGAATTAACCAAAGAGGTATTCCATGCCATAAAGAAGGAGGAAGCAGGGATGTTCAGCATTGTGGCACTTATCTTCCCAAGACTGTTAACGTGTGATGGACCTCTGCTTTCCTGGGCATGGCTCTAAACAGCTGCTGGGAATTACTGAATAAATTCCTTGGTTTGCTTTGCTTGCATGTTCAGTTTTTGTATTAATAAACTCTTTATAGTGATCCATAAGTTTTCCCACTTTACCCTCCTGGTTCTCTTCCCCATCTGCTGGAGTGAATGGCATATGTTGGAGTGAGCAAATGGCTGTGCGAAGCAGCTATATACCAGAGTTAAACCACAACAGAAGCTTACCTGCAAAGTCTTTGTCTACCATGTTAATCCACAAAGGTGGATTTTCAGGCCGTATAGCTATCCATGAAGCCTGTTGGATAGATTTTCTTCTTTCCATATATTCAGATGGTATTGTGATGAGTGATGGAAGAAAGGAGTATAATGTATTCTCTCTGCATAAACAAAAGATGTAATTATATCATTCTATCAAATTACCACTTCAGCATCACATTGTTTTAAAGTGTGTTTTAAATGCTAATATGAAACTGTTGTGAAACTTATGCAGCTGCTGAACTGTAGAGGAATTCCTTGTGGAACAAGGAATATGGTGGCTTTTGAGGGATTGGACAACCCCATGTTAGGTCTGGCTAAGCC
>JANHGN010006896.1:0-31962 GCA_024605025.1 Megaceryle maxima | reverse complement strand
TAAATAAGCTTCCCTGCAATTTACATCTCTTCACAGGATTCTCTAACGTTTTAGAAACCACAGAATGCTGAAATTCCCCTCTGGTTCTACAAAGATATAACAAAACACCAAATAAAACAGGTGTCAGACAGAATTTCAAAGAGCCTTTTTAAAAAGCATTCTACCAAAAGACACTGTAAAAATCATAATTGGAGAAAAAGTGTGGTAAAAAAATTAGAAACTAACAAAAAATACAGTAAGCAAAGTAGGAACAAAATGATGGGGTTTGTTTGTTTGTTTTTTTCAATAAGACAAAGAAAACAATGGAGAAGTTCTTAAGGAGCTCCATCTCTCATAATTGGCAGTGCTCTGGAAACAGAGATAAATAGTAAAGAAACAAATCTGCAGCTGGCACAGAATTACTTAAATTATTTCTTAGTAGGAGTTCTAGGAAAATGGTCTACAAAATAGCAGACTAAATTTATTGTTGACAGATGTAAAGAAATCCAGGCTGAAAATAACTAATAACTGCATATATGTTGCCGAGTTCCAAATTAACTGGAAACACCAAGGAAAAAAAGGCCCCTCTGTGTGTATCTTAACCTGTCAAGGCCTAAATATGAGATACAACATGGGACAAAGATCCTAAATGAGGGACACAGCAAAACCACTCAGGCAGAAAACTTGAAATACTCTGGGATTTATTGTGGATAGCTTTTTTTTCTGAAACCTCCGCTCTGTTGTTCCCTATATCCAGTACAAGTAAGTTTTGACATTAAAATTTGGCAGACACTGAACAGCAGCAGAACATAAATTAAGCTGGGAGTGATATCCCTTAAAGAGACAAGCTTTGAAAAATATGTCCGCAGATATGTCTGCACGTGAGGAGGCCATGGTAGCATTGTCTACCCCGGATCCTGCAACACTGGTTCAAAGAATAATATTCACACTTATGGCATTCCAGTGCGATCCAGTCTTGTCCTTGATAGTACTTTGTCAAGATGTACATAGCTGAAGCACATATTCAACCTCCTTTCATTTTTTATTTGATTATAAAGGAACCATTGCTCAGACTCAACTCTTAGGTTTTCCAGATTGTGACACATCTCTGACAGATGGGTGATTCACGTCAAACAAACTAAAGCCATGCACAGCCCTACATCAGTGCAGGAAAGATGCTCAAAGCACAAGTTAAGTGTGTTTATTTCTCAGTGGATGCCATTCCAAGCAAGTCAAAAGAACAGCCTGCTTGGCTTTGTGGGGGATGCAAACAATGGAAGCAGCATTCACATTGCATTAAGTGTTTTGTAACAAGTTGTGACGCAGAGAATAAAATCTGTCAGAGGGATGAAGCATGTAGGAGGAACAAAAAACTTCTGAGGATTTTGCCAGCAGGTCCATGAGTTAAATATGTAAAAAGCAGAAAATGTATTTAAGGAATGGAAGCTACAAAAAAATTGACTCCTCCTCCAACCCTGAGAGCTCCCTATCGACATAATTAGACTTAAAAACAAACCACACAGACAGGGCAGCAAACTCACTTTGGGATACAATCTAGTTTAAGTAGACATGGGGCTACTCAGAAGTAAGGTAGAAGAAAGAAAGGCAAAGCAGATCCTGGTTTTTTTTTTTTTACCTTTCTCTTGTTACAAGCATTTGTATTAATGCAAATGTTGTGATTTTAAAAATTGATTCCTTACCAGAGCAGGTTCATTACATTTGTATCTGCCCCTGCTGGGATAAAAATAAAGTCAATGTGTCACAGGCAGGGATGATCTCAGTGTGCAAAAAGAAGAAATATTACTAACACAAAATCAGTACTGGGCCACAAATATCCCTCTCGGTCCTGTAAAATTCAGAGATCAGAAAGAATGAAAGAAAAGGAAAGAAGGAAAGGAAAAACAAAATAAGAAACACACTTCTTTCACAGCAGTAGTCACCTTCAGGTTATTATTAATAAATCTAAAAGAGGGAAATGTCAAGGGGAGACGATAAACCACATAAGTGTCCCTAATCTAACCTCTGTACCTACTGATGTGCTCCATACATACCCCAGACCTGTTTGGAGTGACCATGTGTTTGGATGTCCTCTACTGATCTATGTCCCATTCAGCAGAATGCACCAGTCTAACCATTTGCATAGATTAAATTAAGAACCTGATGAAATTATGATCTGAATAGGCTTGGGAGACAGTATGGCTGGGGATGAGTTTACTGGAGTTGTTAAGAAGGAAACAGGACATTTGACATATATTGATATTTAAAAGAGAAAAAGGGCTAATAGCAGGTGCATTAGCCTCATCTCCTCTTCCCCTGCCTCCATAGCTTCATCCAAATAACTTGTTATTAATGTACCAGGAGAAGACATTTCACATTTACTCCTTAAGATCAATCTGACAGCTTACCAGCTGTTTCTGTACTCTTCTTTCCACAATGGCATGAGTAATCCAAAAAGCGTTCTCACTTTCTCTGCTAGCAGCATGGTTACCTGCTGTTCATTTCTCCTAGACTGGTCCCTGAGAGATCTCTCTCATTTTCCACTCACTTTGCAAGGCATAGGGTTCAATATCATATAAGCACAAGCATTACCTCTATCTATTACTTCATCCTAGAAGTTCTCATGTCAGGAAAATAGCCTCCCATCTCTTATCTCTAACATTACTGCCCCAAAGATACATTGGTCATTTCTTGGTGCTATTCCAGTTCCTTGGTTTGAGGGAAAAATTACAGGCCAACATATATTTCATATGTTTCCTTAAATAGTAGAGTAAAAGCATAAGTACTGAATAAGGGATAAACATAATCAGCTTAGGTGAAGGTGCTCATCTCTTATAGGCCCCTACTGGTGTCCAAGAATGAAAGACACACGTGCAAATGGCATTGAGAGTCTATAAGTGTTCTACTCTTAAAAAACAAAACTCTTATAAAAAATACTAAAAGAAAATCACTATCTAGGACTTGAGCCCATCCTTGCAGATATGTGTAACTTATCCTGGGTTGCAGCACATTACCCAAAGTCTGTAAGTCTGAGGAAAGTACATTTAGTATCAAAATCAATATCTGGAAGGACATTTGAAAAAACAGAATGACACGTGACCCAAATTCTCTGGTGTATCTTGTGAGCTAACACCTGCCATATCCCCTTATATCAACTTGATGAAAGTTAAGGGACCAGGATGAGTGCAGCCTTACTCAACAGAAATTCCTCCTTTCTCCCTCCCCTTTTTAGGATATTTTTCCTGTGCCATTCACTGTTTTCTGAGTAATTGTGTCTGTGTAGGTAGAAGGCCTGTGGGATTTGATTGTCCTTCTGGCAAACCATGCAGGCATGTCCTAAAATGGACAGACAGATTTCCATTGTGTTTGCCAGCACCATACAACTGGCCTTTTTGAAATGCTACAAAACAGAAAGAGAAACAGAGTAAAGGAGAACGACAGTACTTGCCAAATGGCATCTCTTGTCATATGCACACACTGCTCTGCATAGTCACTGGGGTGCAGAAGTAAAAAGCTATTAACATTGGGATAGAAACAGGCATCCAATTTCCCCACCCACACAGATGGAAGAAAATAGAGCACCTCACTGGTAATGGTGTTCAGAGAGAAAGGGATACAAAGCAGGAAACAAAAGAGGACAGAGTCCAACAACACTTCCTCCACGCCAGCAGGTTCATTCATTCCCCCCCCCAGCATCTAATCCATAAACAAATCTAAATCTTATCTTAAACCAGCTCTGTTCCTGGATGCACTTCTTTAGAGACAACACAGTATGAATAGAGGAAAGCACTGTAGTTAATAAAAAAGGACTTTCTTGTCTCACTCTCTGCAATGATTTAATATCCAACATATGCAATAAATGGGGACAAAGCATAGAAAGGAAGGAAAGCTCAGGATTCAAAATGTGAGGCACAGGCATACCCAAGCTGCTCTGAAGCTTTTGGCTGTCTTTCTGGAGCTCCCTCAAACTAAGGTAATAAACAAAAATCAACACTAATAATACCAATACTACTAACAGTAATAGTTTATCCTGTGGCAGAACAAGAAAAGACCAACAAGAAAGTGACCTCACCACAGTCAGCGACAGGACAGCAGCATAAAAGAAGTGCTATACAAGTGAGTAGCACAATGGGATGCAGGACAGGCAATGCTTGGTTTCTCTTCAAACAGGACTTTGTAATCAGTAGATCAGACAAAGAAAAGATATTGATGGAAGAGACAAGGAAACAGACAAAGTCTCAGAGGAGGGAAGAAGCAGAAAAAAAATTGGATTAAATCACCAACCAACTGGGATAGTAGAAGTTTTTCAGCTTTTTTGTTCTCTGCATAAATTCTTTGAAGAAAACAGAGTTACAGAATAACACACTGAAGTTACAGCAAAATCCATGTTGCAATTCAGACATTATTATTATTATTACTGTTTAATAAAACTTTCTGTTCTATACAGACACAGCCCTAAGATCACCACAAAGCATTGTGAAGTACTTTGAAACCAGGACATGGCACAATGGCTATCAACTAAATGAAAGCACAAATGAAATTTGCAACATAATACATTGAAGTAATTTTGGGCCTAGGAATTAATCTGCCACTGTGAAGTCAGTCCTCTCAAAAAACTATTAGCTTCAGAAAAATGCCATAATGGGAAAGTACAGGTTTAAATTTTAGGTGCCAAGTGATTACAGCCCCATCTGAACTGGGCCAAGGAAGCAGGGCTAGCACACCTTCTGCTATGGAAAACATGCAGAGATATTTAAGGAACATAAGCACAGTTGGAACGTCAGTTCTACCATCTGTCTTAAATGTATCTTCAACAAGATGGTACCACTGAACACCATTTTGAAGCCCTAATTCTGTATCATCTCTGAAACCAAGGCAAGGATTTTAGGTATCTGGCTTTAATAGGGTTGAATGGTAGCTTCATCATCTACCTGTAGCCTCTATAATAGTTTTTACTTTAGCTCTCTTCAAATTTACCATAGCTTGTTGGATTAAAAAAGGTTGGAAAATAATATAAAACTCACATTTACCTGTTAGGTTTCTGTGTGTGTGTTTGTATGTCTGTTTTTATTATTCAAGACCTGCCACAGAAAAGTGAAAATCAGCATTTCATAACAAGGTTAAAGTGGAAAAAAACCCCACTAGTGATGGAAGAAATAGAGGTGAAAATAATGCTAGTAGGGTTGACAGTTACACTTGCTTCTTCTGCCCAGTCCCAAGAAATCTTAACTTCATCACTCAGCTCATTACACCAACTCAATTCACAGAGCCAGAACTTCTACATACCAGAGGATAACCAAATCATATCTTAATGGTCATTCTGAGAATGTATCTGTTCCTTTGTAAACCCTGTTTGATTTCAAGCCACTTGCCCCCCTTGTGCCTTTGGCAAGGCACAGCTGATGGTTGCAGTGAGATCTGTAGTCATTCTGCAGTTTTCTTATGACACTTGATTTTAGCATAGATTAAATTCTCCACAGCTTTAACCAAGTGCAAATCTTAAGCATTTTAGAATTAGATAAAACTTCTCCCTTGATCTTCCTGAGAAGGGTAACTGTGAGAAAGTAGAACATACTGAAAGTAAGGAGATGACAAGTGATGTCCAAATTATTAAATTGTGGAGGTTGCTGTCAAATGAAAATTCAACCCGTTTTCATAGAAACTGTTAATATTGATGTTAAGTCATCCATCTCCTTAAATGATTCCAGAAAATGTAAAAGTTCTTATTGTGTGGGGTAGTAAATCCTGTATGGGAGATATGGTGAGTACCAAAACCTCACACATGATTTGTAAATAGCATGCTCACAGTATGCAAGCATGACTCATTTATTTATCTGTTCAGATGAACTGCACTGCTACTGAAATGAGATGGAACGTTATAGATTCTTAAAAGCACATACCAACACCCAACATCACTTTAAAACAGGAAATGTTTACCCAAGCAATGTAGAACTTAATTATAGCATAAGCTGACCTATATGTCAGGTCAGCACATTCTTTCCAATGTTCATGACTTCCTAGCAATTCAAACTACTGCTCCATCCTGAGTCTTGCTGATACTTCATATACTTGCATTTGCTTTAGGAATTGCATGTATGAACACAAGGCAGTACAAACTCTCTTTAGTTTTTGAAAGCTACCAAGATTACAGACAGGCATACATTGTCTACAATTGCACATACACTTCAGTGCAATATGGAAGAGATATAGACAAAAATGGAGCACATTAGTAGTGTGTCACTTTGAACAATCAACTCTCTATGGCTTGACAGGTTCTTCAATACCTTCTCTATATAGAAAAATGGGATTCCTCATCCAGTCCTAGTTACTAAGATTCAGACGTATTCAAAGTTAGTTGCTTAGAATCCTTCCATACTCAGTAGCGAATAGTATCACTTTTGGCGTGAGAGTCAACTCATTTATCTTGACAGCATGACTGCTCACTGGAAGTGCCTATCCCTCTTTACTGACTATAAACAGAACTTAGAAAACACCACTGGGCTAAAACACAAGATCTCAGCTAAGGATATGTTAGCTGAATATCTCATTACAAAGGAATTGTTTTTCTTTCCATAGCTCTTTATCCTTCCATCCTCTGACTCTATACCAAAGGAAGAGTTAAAATCCAGCAGGTCTTCCAGTCCACTTTTTAAAATGTTTTTTAAAGGAAGATGTGTTGTTTCAAAACATACCTACCTCTGCCACACTTCGCTATCATATAATGTTGCTTGTTGACTTCAAGTGGCACTAGCCACATGCTTTCAAGTAATTTGCCTCTGCTTTTTGTAACTATCTCAAATATATGAGTGTTTAGCTTATTAAAAAAAAAAAAAAAAAAATTATTATTATGCCAATAACACAAAAATGAAGATCCACAGACTAAATATGTTGGGAGGTATAAAGCACTCTAATGAAATGACAGTACTCTGCGAAAGAGAAAGCCTGTTGAGACACAGGTGTTGTCACCAAATCTGACAAAGCCTGATTTTCTCCTAACAAGTCTTTGTATCTATTGTGTGCCAGCTCCACCCTCCATAAAGATGCATTACAGCACTTGGCCATTTTGTCTTATTCAAAATACTAGGACAGAAAGATAGTAACATTATGCTTCATTATTACTGGAATATTTCCCTGTGCTTATTTTTTAAAAAAATCCTGTTTTCCATGTACTGCATTCTCATTAGATTTTTATGCAGTCAGCATCAGGTTCTAAATAGCAGTAGTAAACCTCATGAATCATTTTGGCAAAACCTTCTTTGAAGTGACTTTGAAATAGCAAGATACCTTTTGGTAGCTTTGTCTTTTCTGACTTTGAAAACTGACATCATCATACACCTAGCTACGTCCTCCCCGCTTCGTAACCAGAAGCATACTTACTGCTAACTTCCTACCTCTTGCAGTTTGAAACTTCAAAAAAATCACCTTTCTAATATGTGCTTCTAATTAAATTTCAGTCCCTAACCACAGCTGCTGTGATTCATGCACACCCTGCAAGGTTCAGTGTTAATTAACGAGGGCTCTTTAAATTCTCTGAGCCGAGGTGTGGGAGGGAAGTAGGGTGTAAGCAAGACATGAGGATTTCTCACAGTGGGTTGTGGGGTGTTGTGATGCCCCTCTGGAAGGCAGCTCAATTACAGTATGCATCCAAACAAGAATGAAAAAGGAGGTTGAGAACTGGGAACAAAAACCCACAGTGTATTATTCATAAGCAAATATATAATTATGCAAGCTCATGAATTAGGGATCTACACTTTTAAAGACAGACAGGAAAAAAAAGTGTCAGAATGTTGCTTTGCTGTGTATTGGTTTGATATTCCCTTCTTCCTTTGAAAATTTAGAGAAAAAGTGGGACACAGTCAACAGAACCCCAGGGGCCCCCAGGCAATCCAGGGACAATTTCTGACAGGTACAAGCTGAGGTATTAATAAATTTCATAGTGTGGATTTCTACAGTCCCTCTTGGGATTGCAAATTGAGGCTGCAAATGAAAGGACACAGCAGCACAGCATCTCTGCAGATGAAGAATTTCAAGGTGAGATTTCAGAGCTTTGCTAAATGAGTGAAGCAGTCAGTCTGGCTCTCACACATGTGACTTCATAAATACACAACTGTTATTATGTATTTGTGTTACACACAGGCAGAGTGCTGGCAACACCACAACTGTCTTCAGCTAAATTGCTGACAGTCTAGAACATGTCTACTTCTCACAGGTTGTACAAAATATTGATCCGAGAAGGCTATAATTGGTTGGAGACAAGGATAAGCATTTGTCATTTTGTACTTCAGTGTTTTGGGCTTTATATTTTTTTGCTAATTGCAATATCTTGCATCTCCAAAGCATCTTTCATCCTTTATATGTGTTCTCGGAAATGCAGCACAGCAAGTATAAAAGCCCAATATTAGGATCTGAAATTAAGTAGCCTATAGCTAAATGAAACCTCAGAGGGGAGGTTTAGAAGAATAAAGTGTAAATTCATGAGAAGGAATGTGGCCTATTTCTGACATTATAGGTGTACCAAACCCTACAAGCCCACAGGTGATGAATGTAGTGCTTGCAGTTGGGGGTGGAATGACAACATTACTGCAAGCTTCAGTCTAAAAGAGAAGGAAAGACATCAGCAAGCCTTCCCAGAATCAATTTCATGGTTAGTCCTCTGAGGACTTCAGCTAATGGTGGATAGAAAATAACCATAAAGCCTTTCAAAATACAGTATTTTTTTCCCATTAGCAGAAATTCTGCATGGGATAAAAAAGAAAAAAAAAGTAATAGGGGAAAAAAAATAATAATTCAATAGCTATCCCAACATAGTGCTTACTGTTCCCTTGTTACTGGTTTGGAAATCCCAGTCCAAGGACGGTCAATTATTTTTTCTATGAGTAAGTAAGTACCAGATAATTTGATCATGACTTTTTCAAGCCAAGGGTTGGCTCTGCCTTTACTAGGCTCATCTGAGCTATGTAGTCCCCTTGCAGAGGGCACACTGCAGCTGCTTGCAGCATGAAAAAAAAAAAAAAAAAAAAAAGATAAGAAATGTGAAAGCAAAGCTGGCGTGTTATCATGGTCTATGCAAAATTTATTCACTGCCTAGATCTAAACCTGACCCAATCTCAGGAGAAGCCTTGGACAAACTTCTTCAAAATTTCCCCTAGGTAGATGTGACCACTCCTTAAATATCCCCAAACAACTGGGTTTCCTTTTCTGTGGAAACTTTCAGGCCACAGGTTCTCAGCTCCTGTTAATAACTTTGGGATTTTAATACTTGGATCTTGCCTAATAAATTCACAACCTGAAGATGTACTGCCACTACAGCCTTTCTTATTATTAGGGATGGCAAGTTGAAGCCAGAATTGTGTAAGTACTGATGTAAGGAAAGCACATTGTCATCTTCTGTCTATTTCTCTGTCTCCAACAGGTGACAGCTATCACCAATTCTTCTCAGATAATTGTGCCATTGGCAAGCCCTCTACTTCACCCAGAAGCAATTATAAACTGGCTAGTCTGGTTTCTTTAAGATACAAGTGATGCAGTTATAAACTGGATAGTCTGGTTTCTTTAAGATAAAAGTGATTTATTTATACTTCAATTTTAAAAGACAAGTGAAACAGCTATCATTTCTTTTCCCCAGTTTACTCAGAACAACGTACCCTCAATGTGACCTGTTGGAGAGAAGGATTTTTCTTTCAGCTGGAGTGAAGGAAGAGTCCAACAATCACATCAAACCTAGTGATGCATGGAATTTCAGGTCTGTATTTGTAAGCCAAAAATATTACAGCAAGAGACACCTTTTTTTTTAAGCTGAAATAGAGGAGGTCTGGTTTTCCAGAGCCAAATCCCAAGGGCTCCAGTTCAATTCAGCTCTCAAATCTCAATAGATTTGTCACAAAAATTTGGTTATTTGCTGATTTCTCCCAGACTATAGGCTCATTACAAGATGGGACTACTATCCTCCAGAATCTCTAAATCCTTAGCTGCAACTTTTATTGGACTACAATTTTAACGTGTCCTCCTACCAACCGTTAGGTCCTCCCTGCCTTTATTTCTAATGCAGATCCTTTCTAGCACTTGTTCATTTGTTTCTGGAAAGATAATCTTTTAATCCAGGCATCTATTTCAGAGCTATGAGGATTCTAGAAAGAAGATGAAGGTTACATAGAGAGAGAAAACCAGATTCAAAGCATTAGAGAACATATGATATGAGAAAAGTTGCAGATGTTGGAGGTTTTGCTTTGTCTTCATGCTTCTGATTCTATGAAATACTTCTGGGTTTAGGCAGTTCAGACAACACAATGGACTTCTGGCTTCATTTAAGTCAGTTTTGGTTTTCTGTACAAAGGCAAAAATTTTGGCCTTTATAGCACAGAGGAGGGAGTTTTCTTACAAATGATTCTGAGAACATGCCAGAGTATGATAGAAGTAGCATAACCTCTTGTAACACTCACACAGAGTACTACCGCAATCCACTCCAGAAAATTATTCAACAGATTTGACATTTATCTTAAAATGCTAAAATCCTTGACTGGAGATGGAGGAAGTTACTCTACCATAAACTGCAAAGTGTATATTCTGACACTTCCTGTAGGGTCTCTAATATAACATTTCACAGTGCTAGTATTTATTTCAAATAAATTGAAAATCCATTTAAAATAAACAGTGGCACCCACAGACCTGAGTACCTAACTGCATTTGTATGTGCTTGTCCACAGAACGCAGCAGTAAGATGCAGGAGAGCTTTCCTAGTGTGCTCTCATATCCCTGTGGTGTTACACAGCTTTTTTCAACATGGATGGGAAGTAACATCAACTCTGATAGGTTTTTGTCTTCTGAGGCAATGAAGCTGCTGAAAAGACAAATCCCCAGGAAACAGCCCCCAGGCAAATGCTCTATTATCTCTCAAGACAAAGACAACAAAGAACTGACAACTCTCTATTTAATGCAATTACTTCTGCCTTTAAAGCCATGTTAGAGTATCCTATGCCACACTGAAACTTTCAGGATATGAGACTATTCTCTGTTTTTTTCCCAGAAATATAGCCCTCCTACTTTATGTGATCAAATGGCCACTACAATTACAGAGGGAGATAAAAACATCTCAAATTAAAGAGGTCTCCAGAAAATCCTGGAAATTGATCTAACACTTGTTTGAGGACAACTGTTTAAAAGAATGTTGGCTGTTTTTTCAATACTCTCAACAATGCTGCAAAGAAATAAAGGATAACTATAACTGAGAACTCAAAGAGCAAAGTCAATGTGTAACAACTGATTTGAAATCTTGACCTCTTCTCTAAAACGCCAGGAGATAATGAGCTTATGTTTCTTTCTGGAATGGTATCCTCATAATTTTTATATTTGGAGAAAGGATTGTAGAAACAGTGTAAAGAATACCTAAGGAACACAGCAGTTGGCTTCTCACCCTAAATCACTAATGGCACTTCTTTATTCAGACCTGAGATCATAACACTTACAAGATCCTTATGTGAAAGTGGAATGAGGATTTAACAAATCAAAACCTGCTTCCTAGATATACAGTGAACACAGCCATACTACCATGTGCAAAAACGTTAAAAGCAGAAGAAGGGTAAACTCTTCAACCTTTAGTCTTAATGATATGCTAATGAATGCAGAAGTGAGTGAACTTATGGCTTCATCCCATTAACTGTTTTCCTTTGGTGTCAAAATGTAATGACTTTCAGTTTTATGAAATTGCCACTTTTAAAATACCAAACAAAAGTACGCACAAGAAACTTAATATCATGATACCTAGCTTACCAGTAAGTTTTAGTTCTGTAATCAATATTTCATAAAGATAACAGTACACCACCTAATGCACAATACCTGTTAAGAACTGCATATTGCCCATTTATAATCTTTAGCCATAAGGACATGCAAAACTTTGCAATACATTCTCTGAAACTGTTGGTGATTATAATGATATTGCAGCCTTTTTTCCCTGCAAGTTTTAAAGGTAGCAAATTCCAAAGTTATCTATGCTTTTTTATTAGAACACTGGTCCATAAATATTGAAAATAATCTGATTCTCGCTTGCCAGTGACATAGAAAGAAACGTGTATTTATACACATACAGATATATATATTGTGTGGGGGTGTAAATTATAGATATTTTTTATTTACAGTATGATACCTCAGTCTTTAGTCCACGCATATAATCCTCAATGGGTTGAAAAACACTGATTTTACATTCCAATCTCCTTTTTTACATTCTTCCTCCTAAGTTTCCATAACTTTGAGTAAGTCAAATTATGCTGATAAATGAGCAATTCAAAAATCTTCTCACTAGTTACTCAGCCCCCTAATACCTATTGTTAAAAAATAAATTCCTTTTGGAACCTTTGATGAGAACAAAAATAATCAAAGCAGTAACTACATTTTGGCTGAAATTACCATTCATTTACTAAGAGCTAGTCAGCAAGGTCTTGCCCAGCGATATCTGGAAGGGATACAAAAGTCACATTTGCTTCTCAAGTTCTGGAAAACAATGCATTCTTCTGTTGTTTGTTAGCTGAAGAACGTATTTTCCATTCTTTTTAATAAAGGTATCTGAAACTACTGAATGTGTCTCTCTTGCCTTTTTGGAGATCTTTTCACAAGCCAGTTTATTTTTCTAAGTGAGCTGAAGACCCATGCACAGGAATATCTCAATAAATTTTTGTTCTATTTAACTGGATGAATTTTTAAATGTTGTGCAGTATTCACTTTGAGAATACAATAGCTAACTACCTTTCATTACATTAAATCTTTATGATCCTCTTCAGTCTTGTAGTTTGAGTGTGCCCACCCTCTTGATCTTCCAACTATCTAAAGCACTACCTGTTCCTTTTTTTGAATCTTGAACTGTGAAAAATATTTGATTACTTCCATCATCTCTAGTTGTTTCATAGTATTTTCTATCTCTGTCTAATTTTAGATGGAAAATCTAGATACAAATCACATTCTCTTCTGGGACATAGATTTCTCTTACCTAATGTACTGGGAGCCCTGCAAAGCTGTTTTATTTGGGGAGTTAGTGATCTTGACCAGGCCATGTCTGCTCTGTTGGGCCTCATACTCAGGGCTTGAGAAGCCCATACATTACGTGAAGATACATAATTTCTGTTTGCTACATAAAATAAAAGCACCACAGCACAGGAGGGAGATAGGAACCTCTCCATAGACAAGATCTGGGCAGCGCACTGTGGGAAAATGAACCTGGGGTCCACACAGTGCTGTATAAAACAGGGTTCCCAGGAGAAGAAGGAATGTAGTATTTACTCACTATCTATATTCCTCTTTTAACTCTTACTGAAATGTCTACCTTTATTGAAATAGCTATTCTATTAAGACATTTGTTGTCTGGCCTTCTTATTGAGATCCAGAAAGAGCCTAGCTTCTCCAACCTCCCCCCCTTTCCCTGGTGCAGAACCTCTTGCAAGTCCAAAGAGCCCAAAACCTTGCTAGAGTGAAACACATACTTTACCCAATACTTTTACCTTCACCCACAAGGTCAGTAAATGCTCCTCTAAAAGATCCATTTGTTTCCTTGTACGAAGAGAATACTTCATTCATTGACATGACAAATACTGACAAATATGATCTGTGAAAACACACCATTAATCAATAAGCATTGGAGTGATTGATATAAATTGAAAGCTTTGCAGCATCAATTGGTATTTATTATGTGTCAACTGTTGTTGTTGAGGCAAGTGTTCTTTGACAGTATCTGTAACTATATATTTAAGTTACTGCCAGTATGTCAGAGGGGCCTGTGTCACATATGACGCATGAGAAGTCCATCAAGAAGAGTGGGTGCTCCACAGCATGGAGAGGCTTCAAAGTAACATCCTTACTTGCTCATTCACTTCCAGTATATTCTGATATACTGCAGTTTATGTGTGCCTGGTTAATTGGATTTATGGATTATATTACCTAGTTTCAACTAAACTAACTCTCCCAAAATGGACAAGTGGCTTAAAAAAGACTCCTGCAAAGAAACTACAGGCTGAGAAGATTGATAATGTGAGCACAAGTGAACAACAAGAAAATGGCAGAGCTGACACTTCTACTGCTAGTGTGAACTCTTCATCAGCCACAAGCGACAATCTAATCTGATCTGATAAGAACTAGACCAAAAAAATTCTGAAATTATCAAAAAGATTATTTGAAATATGGATTTTCATCCACAGTATTAACGAGTCTTGCCTTAAATTTATACTGTGCCATGAGATATTAACTAATGATTGTACGAAGCCACCACAGTTAGCCAGACATTTAAAAACTAAGCATCCAGAACATGAAGAGAAACTTTCTTCAGCAGTTTAAACTCATGTAATATTCAAAACAGCACTTTACAATTTACACTTTAAACTTAATGATAACTGCTTAGCAGTAAGAGGTTTCTTACTTAAAAGTGAAAGAAAAAAAGAAAGCCACATACAACTGGGGGAACACTTGTTCCTCCTGCCATAGTAAAAATGGCTGGAATAATACACAGCAGATAGCATGATGACAAGCTAAAATGCTTTCCTTTGTCAGTAAATACTGGTGGAAGATGCATAGGCAGCATTGCTGAAGATCTGAAGAAACATATATTCAAACAAATTATGCAAGGCGGAAGGTTTGCTCTGTAGCTGGGTAAAAGTACAGTGTTTCTAACATTTCTCAGATTATGGTATTTGCTAGATTCTGTTTCAATAATGAAATACAAGAACCACCATGGTTTTTTTATGAGCCACTAAAGGAAATATATACCAGAGAATATATATTTTTCAACCCTAAATGATTTCTTTAATTAAACTAATGTCTTACGGAAACAACTGTGCAAGTGTAATCACTCATGGAGTGGGTGCTTTGACTGGAATTAAAATAAAATAAAATAAAATAAAATTAAAAAAGAAAATGTTATTGATGTGCCCTGGGCAGCAAAAACCACTTCATTGGCTAAACGAGCTAGCTACGGAATTTGTGATTAAGACAATATGTAGCTGATAGGTCCTTCATCTTTCCTCCCCACCACAAAATCCCCAGGAAAGATTTTGTGTGTTGATAGCCATAATTAAAGCTGTCTCCCAGCTCAGCATGTGTCTCCTCTTCCTAAAATATTGAGTGCCTTAAAGCAGTATGGCCAAAAGCCTGGTGACAATTCACTAAATAGAACAGAGCTTGTAGTTTAGGGAGCTTCACTAAGAGAAACCTAATGACCTGAGAAGTCAGCCCCTCTCTCCCCACATAGGCAAAACTCCCATTAACATCTGCAAGTGGATGACCAGTATGTGGCAAGAAGTCTGATGGAGTTAAAGAAATATTAATGGAAGCACAAAGAAGGAGCAAGGATCTATAATGCCAGATGAGTAGTCTGCTTAAGTCTGCTTGTTTTGAAGGAACAAACTAAACTATTGGGCCTAATGGTGCCTTAATATCATTAATTAAGCATAGTGGACATTAATGTCAAACACTTTTCCTTCATTGAAATACTGTGAGGAATCTCAACTGGTCCTGGTAAACATTTTTTTTTTCTCCCTTTAGTGGTTTCTCTACAGGAGTCCTTGTTGATTTTGTCTCAGGGGATATTAGGTTTTAAAAGCAATCATAAGCTGACCATGCTGCTCTTCTTTTCTTATATGTCCCTGGCAGCTCCCAAGCAACCCATGCTAGAGAGCTGGCTGTGCTAACCCAGACCCAGGGATTCAGAGTCCCCTGGGCATCCTCTTACAGTGCTAATAGGTTAACAGATTACTAACAAGCCATTAACAGGTTTTTTCATGCTGGTATGTTTGATGTTGAGGGAGGTGTTTAGTGTTTAGAGTCGATTCAGCTGGTAACCCAGCTGAGACAGATCCATGCATCTTTTTACTCCAGAACTGAACATAAGTGAGGTGTTACACAAGCATTGTGTAATTTATTAATTATTATTAAGGCATGTTACATTGCATCAACTGCATCCCTGATGGTTAGTCCTTCCCCACTTTTATTGCCCCTGGTTAGTGTTCTGGTTTGAGCTAAACCAGAACCAATTCACTGTTCAATAATTTTACTTTTGTAAAATTATTTTGTAAAATTGTAAAATTATTATGTAAAAAATAATTTTTACTTAATCAGTCTCTTCGAAGTAACTGCACTTTCTGAAGTTAGTGGCATGTTTTTCCCGAGTGTCTGCTTCTAGCAGTGATAGCACTTGATGTTTATAGTTACTAGCAAGGATTGGTGTGTGCAGAAAGGCTCTTGCTTATACTTGCTCCTATAAAAAACAAGGTCACTGTTAAATCTTGTGCACCTTGTTGGAGTGCTGTAAGTGAAAAGGTCATATATAAGTGAAAAGTAAAAGTTGCATCTGTGGGGAGGGACATTCAGGACAGGTGACCCTAAACTGACCAATGGGGGATTCCATCCCATTTACATCATATTTACTATAAAGCCGAGGGATCACAAAGGTCAAGATTCCTCTTCAAAGGCTGGTGTCTAAATAGATCTCTGTTCTTCTGTCTTTGATCCCAAAATGTGAGTTTCTGAATCTCACTCTTGTTTCCTGTTAAGTCCAGTATGGGATTTTATCAGTGCCTGCCCTTCAACACCAGTGGTGACTGAGGGGGGGGAGTTTGATGCTGGTTTTCTTTATAGCTGTATATGTTTCATTATTTTCTTATTGATATTATTATCTTTTTTTGTTATTGTTTTGCTGAAGCTATTTGAGTTTTGGGTTTTTTTCAAACTCATAAGTCTCTCTCACTTATTCCCTTTCCCTTCTCCTTTGGGAAGGGAGAAGGGTTAATAAAGAGCATCTACCATGTGTTTAGTGGGCAGCCCAATCTCAACCCTGGACAGTTAGACAGAAGGGATTATTCTGTAAAGGGCTTCTGGATTTAATCTGGGAGAAAACGTGTCTAGTACTAAAAAGGTACTGCAGCCCTTGGGAAAAGCCTACTGTTCAGCTTTGGAGAAGAGATGATGCCCTTAGCACAACTGGTTATTTTAGGCAGAAGTGAGATAAGCGTGGGAGAAAGCCAGCTAATCTGGGTTGCCAGATGGGATGCTGCAAAGCAAAAGGAACAGTAGCAGGAACTATCTGAATGAGAGCATAACAAAAGAACATAGTCATTATCACTAGCTCTAATGTTTTTTAACTCGTTGGGATGGTGACAGAAAAATCTGTAGTAGGTTTGAGTGTGCTTATAAAGCAGCAGACGTTTAAGAGAACAACAGAAACAGTGTAGGCTATTTATTATCAAGGCAATAGTAACAAGACAGGAATATTTAGTTAGGAGAAGTTGCAAGCCAAAAAGAACCCCAGCCTCTACTTTTTAAAGGATCTTGTAATTCTCTCCTACATGTGTCTTTTGATACTCAGGCCAAGGTGACATACGTCCACCTCTGCAACTTTGGAGGTAGACAGTAAAAATCCCCACTATGGATTTCTGTGCAGGCACACAGAATGAGGACTCTACTGAATGTCCTGAACATCTTTTTTAGCCCCAAAAGTTCTTATTCAACTTTGTTCTTAAAATGGGCATTGAAGTAACGTGGGGTTGGACTCGATGATCTTTGGAGGTCCCTTCCAATCCCTAACATTCTGTGATTTAAATAGCAGGTTCTACTCTCATCTCATGAACAGGTGATGAGGCTTGGAACCTTCTAATTTTTTCTTAAAGTGCTTCAAGTTTCATGCTCAACCTCAGCTGTTGGAAACCTGTCCTTGAGGCTTTGGGGATAGCCAGGAAAATCCCTCCATAATGTCTACCACAGTAGTCGCAGGATATATCCAGTTCTGGTGTGCTGAGTTACTGGGCTTAGCTGGAGGAACTGTGCTGTCTGGGCTAGTGCAAGAGAAAGATAACACTCAAAAATATTTTACCAAGTGGTGATATAGATTTGATAGAGATGGACCTCACCATCCTACAGCAAAAACGTGATTACTGCTGCATCAATCTCCAGGCACTTGTGTTTGGATTTGGCATAGCAATGAGAAGGTTCTCAACACCTAGGTTTCAAAATGGAGATAGGCAAATGTATTTAGCACATTGTAGAACTGGAGTTTACTGGAAACACGTTGGTCTAACCAGTTACCTTAGACATATATGTGCTTTCAAGGATGCCTAGATTTGTCCATCTGCATATATAAAATAAGAAGAGCAAGGAGGACCATAAGAACATAAATGTTCAGACGAGGAGTTCATTTAACACAGAAGTTTTTTTCTGATACATAGTGAAGAGGACACAAGAATTGGACCAGATTGCTTCCAGCTTTCAGTATCTGCAGCTCACACAGCTGGAAAAAAGGGACAAGTTTTCAACTACCTTCATCACACCTGGGCTAATAAATGTTACTACTTTTCCCTAAAGACTTTGCATCCAGATATTGTCCTCACTACAAAACTTATTGTGTAAAACAAAGAGCTGAAATAGGTCCTTCAATGTTCCTCATTCATTCCATTCATGTGAGAGGATGACATTTATCCCTGGTGATAGGCTCAAGGTCTGCTACATCTGAATTGTGTTAAGCTGACAATAACTGTCAACAACAGAGACAGCACATATGAAAGTAGCATCAAAGCACTGAAAAAGATAAATACACCGCCTGGAGCTAAGGAGAAGATGAGCCCCCATGCCTGTCAGTAAGGGCTGCCATTAATTCCACATTCCCATTTTGCTACTGAAAATCCAAAAATATATAGGCTTGTTTTGGGGTAAAAAAAAATATCTCCCCAGTTATGAACTGGTTGAGTAGATTAGGTTTCTTTAGCTTCAGTTCTGTGAGAAATAAAGATGTGGAAGACAGAGTAGAAGACAAGTCTGGTCTCAGGATTCTCCTTTCAGTGTCAATGGGAATTTAAGGTCTGGCAATATAAAGGCAACACCTTGAAGGGGACTTCACTAGAGGAAAGTAATATACTCTGACAATCCATTTTTGCAGTATAATGCTGTATGATGTGACAGTGTTGGGCTACGACAGAAGGGCTTTTTTCTTTCTATGTTGAAATGCACAGTAAGAATCATTAAGTTTCCATAAAAATATCAACCTCCTGAAAACACAGGGCATATGCAAAGGGAAATAATAATAATAAAAAAAAATCAACAAGGTTTCAAAGCTTCTTGCACTTAAAAATAATAAAAATTGATGAATAGGAAAAAAATTAGCAAGTTCTAAAAAGTTTAATATATATATATAATAAAGGCCTTAAATGCCTAGTCTGCTAGCTTATGGATTTAGTTCATCAGCTTGATGTCTTTCTTGGTTTCTTCTACTGCCAACCTTCCCTTAATCACCAGCAAGCTAGCTGAAAACATAAATGATCTCAGGGAGACTTGCTTGCAAGCAAAATCAGTGTCTGCCACAGCATGGGATTCTTGTAATTAGGGCCTTAATTCCACTCGTTCTGCCATCAGTGGTCATCCTAGATGAAAGCATAAATGACTTTTTAATGCAAGAAAAGGCTCTTAAAACAAGATATTTTCCTCCTTTACCAGCAAGTAAGAATATAAAAGACATTCAAAGGAATCAGACAGAAGATGTAAAAATAGAGTTAGTTCACACAGCACTCAGGACAGAAATGTACCCGTTAGAGTTATAACAAACCAAGACATGTTCCCCGAAGCATAACTTCATTGATGGGCTCTTCTCCCCATAGTCTTTATTATCCTTGTGTTTTGAGCATATCCTGTGCAAGCTTATTAAATTGTTCCTCTAATTAACCTGATAACATGAACTCACAGTTGGACTTACTGGTCAGAGTTGGAATTTAATGTTCAGACACTTACAAGAAAAAAAAATAAAACTGCTCACTGGGGTGAATAGTTACCTGATGTTTAAGGAAGATCAAATAGTCTGCAAATATTAGCCAAGCTTATTATGTAAAAGGTGTAGCTGAAGTGACCCAAAGACAAACAACATCCCCATAAACACACACAAAGTAAAACCTAAAGCTCTGCTATCTGCTTAGCCCCAGAAGAGCAGAAGCTGGAGGCAGGGGACCAGCCCTACTGCAGGAAGTAACAACTCATTTCATTAACCCTTGCTACACCACCTCAGAAGCATCTTTCCTTTTCTCCAGGAGCAATAAGAATTAAAAAAAAAAAAAAAAAAAAAAAAAAAAAGTGTTCTGAAGCTCCCCCCCACGGTTTTTTGGGGGTCCCAGGCCATGCTCCCTTTCACGGAGGTATCAGGCTTCAGTACTTTAGGAATGGGACAAACCACTTGATTTTAGTTGTACTGCTGATGTGCCTGCAGCAACATGTGTGACTATTTAATGATGCACTCGAGCAACAAAGAAATTGAAGGCAATAAACCAGCCTGGTGGCTTGTTAGAATCCCCACTAAAAGGCATCTCACTCTTTTTCTTTCTTCTGTTTTCTTCTTCTCCTCTTCTTCTTCTTTCTTCTTCTTTCTTTTTCTTCTTCTTTATTCTTTTTCTATGGGAACTTTGTCTGTATGACTCATTTCCTTCTCCAAAGGACTTTACATAACAGGTAAATACAACTTGGATTGGTACAAAAACCAGCTGTGATGGCCTGACCTGGAGACCAAAATTAGATTGATTTTAAAAGATTAGTTATGTCATTTTTACAAATAGAAACAAAAATAAACACACTTTAGGAAAAAAATCTTTCCAGGTATCTAGTTTATCTGCAAGTGAATAAAGAGATTTAAATAGACAGTCATGATTTTCCCCTTTTTCCAGGGTCTGCTTCTGCTTAAGTTAAGGGTGATTAGCACAATGAAGTCAAACACGGAAGGACTGTCCCCAAGCTCTGTTTAGGCTCAACATTGTTGCTACTGATGGTCCAGACTTGCAGAAAAGAGGGTGTGCTCAAAGCCTTAGCTTTTTCCTGCTGTGTTTGCCATACTAACAAAAGCTACTGTCTCTGTTTCCAGGCATTGCTTCATTAAAGCTGGAAGTAATCTTGGTGTTGAAGAGGTCAGTTTTTTAATGTTGCCATCATACACAAAGCAGGCAATGGACATGTGAGTCAAACTTACTCATAAATATGCCCTTTTCAAAGTGAGGCTTCTTGGATCTCATTAAGGCACAGACCTGTTGTGTATGAAGTCTATGGGAAAAAAATGCCCTGAGTGCTAGAAAAGGAGGATTCCTACACACTGCTCCAAAACTTAAATTGGAATCATATTGCAAAAAAGAGCAAAAGGAAAAAAAAAAAAAAAGGACAAAAGTGTTTGCTAGCAGCTGTCATGTTTGCCTGGCTTTATTATCAGGATAGACAGAGCAGTGAAGAGTCAATTTATTCTCTTCCTCAAATAAATCCTCTAATTAGTGACTGCTGTTTCTAGACTGAATAGGCAGTAAACATGGCAAAGTTTATCTTCAGTGGAAGGTAAATATGTACAAATAGGTGTAGATACTTTGATGAAAAAAACACAGAGACATCTATATTTTATACAGCTTATATACCAGATAACCAGTTTAAACATTGCTGCAGAATTGCCAGTTTGTATATCGTTAACCTCACTCAGGATGCAATTAGGAGAGTACCCAGAAGCTTTGATCACATGGTGGTCTCTTGTTGAAGCTGCTCCATCTTTAATCAAGTTCTCTTAACTAGGTGGTAAGAAGACTGGAAATAGAGCTAAATTATACCAGTCAGGTAAACACATTTCCTTTTGAACTGGGGCATTTCTGGGGTGGCTCAGTATTTGGCTGGGAGAGTACTTGGGATTTCTGGAGACCATGTCCACAGGGGAAGAAGCTGAGGATGAACATTAGACCACAAAGTTGCATGAGTAGGACTTTTAGACTGGTCAAAAGTGACAAAGAGAGAGGATGGGATATAAGAGGCATCAGGATGGCAATTCAGGGTTGTCCCCCAAGCCATGCAGGTGTGGGAAGAAAGGAGGAGGAATCCATCTGCCTTCTTTAAGAGATGCAGCTTTTCAAAAGCCCTGCTTTTAGCAATCCTATCTTTGCTGTCCCATCTTGCATTCTTAAGCTTGGGAAAGCATCCCAAAGCCATAGTTATCACAAATAATTGCATTCACAAACTCTTTGCTGTGTACCTGCTGACTGTCCCCACCTCTGCCTATTTCCAAAAATCCAGATTGCTCAAGACCCACTTAAAAAAAATTCCCCCCGGTATCATCGTGATTCAGAGAGATTGCATCAAACTTCCTGCCTTTCTGACCTCTCCAAATCCCTGACTAATATGTCACAGGTCTGAATTTACCTTTTCTTGATCCCCAGGTAGGACAGGACCTGCGAAGACCTTGGGTGCCCTCTGCGGGCAAGAGGAGAGATGGAGCCTGGTGCCTCCAGCAGATCTGCAGCTCCATCTAGCGCCACACAGCCAAACAGACAGCAAATATCCAGCAACCAAACAAAATCTCGCAACGAAATCCTTACAGCGAAATCAACGAATCCTTACAACGAAATCCTCTGGAGCACGTCTTAGTAAGAATAGAAAGGGGCTTGCTCTTTCGAGAGGGTTGTCTTGTTAACGTATTGCAGCTACAGGGCCTTTTTTTCTCTTTTTCTCTTTTCTTTTCTCTTTTTTTCCCCTTTTGTTTCCACAGCTTTGCAAAGATAATTACTATTTTCAATAACTGGAGTGGCTGGCAGGAGCACTGTACTGTTGGGACTGAGCTGAGCGTAGAGCTTTGGTCCTTTAGTGGAAAACACAATGGGAGCAAAGCTAAATTCCACCCTCCAGAGCTGACTATCTTAGGTATGTTCCATAATAGTGCATTTCAAAGAAACACTATAAAAACATAAGTACCAAAGTCCAAATTACTGTTCTAAAAATCCCTGCACGGAATGGGCCAGAATTCCATAAACACATGATTTTTTTGTTGTTGTTGGGGTTTTTTGTTTGTTTGTTTTGTTTTGTTTTGTTTTGTTTCTCCTGCTTTTAATTATTCTTTTGGTTCCTAGAACTACTTAGTCTTCCTGTCTTGAGAGAGTTTTAGCCTTCCTCATAGTAATGCCCAATCCAGAACCCAAACTCGACAGCTCTTTGACATCCTTCTCAGTGGTTTCTAGTGGGCTTGCAGATGTTCCCTAAGGTCACTTAGTGATGCAGGATGCAGAGGACTTGTGCGGGGTGTTGTTCTTCCTTTAAAGAAATAGCTATCTGCAGCACTCACAAATCTTGAGGGATAGCCTAGAGTGACCATGGGCTCATTTTGAACTCAGATTGACCTCTCACAGTGAAGTCGTTTTGCCCCTGGCTGTGTGCTGCCCTGTGGTGGGGGCACTTTCCCTCCAGCCTCCTCTGAAGCAGTGACATTGTGCAGAGAAGAACAAGCCACAGAGCTCAATGTGAGCCAAATCATTCCCAAATCTGGGGTTGCTTCCAAAGATCACAAAGATGTACAAGCATGCAGTGTGAGATTCTCATAGGCAGGCAGAGGTCAGATGTACTGTACTTAGGAATTGAGAAGAAAAATTGATTTTATGCCCCGTGGTATTTGTTCAGTGTGTGCAAATACAGCCATATAAATAACTGCCTCTGTGTTTAGTTTTTCATTACTGAGAAATTAGGAAAAGTCAAAGTCAAATGTGAATGGACTTGATATTTTTTTCCACGTTTAAAAGGTTGCAGGAAGTTACATTTAGATTTGAAGCTCTTCTTGGTCTCTTCAAATCTAAAGATCACAAAGCAAAGCAAAAAAAATTGGAGCAATTAAGATAATTTTATTTAATTAATAAGTTAGTTTAGAATTTCCTTCAATTTGCATGTTTACTCAGCTGGAAGAAAATGATGAAATTAACATTATTTGATCAATTGGCTCAGTCAATCCAAACCTTCATTTTTCAACAAATGACTATTCATCTCAAAGAATACCACACATTAGTAGAAAGACACTAGTACCTTTTGTCCCCCTAATTAATGGCTTCAAAATGATTTATTGAGTCTATATTGCCCCCAACAAACTGAGTAGAGGACACAACAGTGCCTCAGTGTGAACACAAATACAATAATTTCCACCATTTTCAAGTAACCAAATATTTAATCAATAACAGGGGTGTCAGACAAAGCTTTATTTGCTGACATATATGATACTGCTGTGATCTTTTTCTATGCCAGTAGTGCTTCCTGGCCCCAAAACATCACCCTTTATTCAGTATTTAAGTCTATTAAAACCTGAATAGTGTAAGTAGTTCTGTGACTAGTGGAAACAGTAAAGGTTTTTGGTTTTCTTTTTTTCCATTAAAATGACCCTGAATATTTGAATTCTCATGTGGCTTCTGAAGGTTTGGGCTCATACATTGTTCTTTCCTCAGTAAGGAGTGCTAAAGATGTCATGCTCCACTACATGATTCCTTATTTTCATTAAGCTGGGCAAAAAAAGATCAGGTTATTCAGCCTCTGTTGCTTTGTCAAGAGTAGCTGGAGTTCCAAATTTTGGGGGGAAATCAGGTAAGAGCACACGAGTAGACAGAGCTCATACATTCCACCTTCCATGAAACCACTGAATGAAGATGTTCCACACCACTAATTTCAGCACTTCATTTTGCTGGTGGACTTTGTTCCAGCACCTGGAAGTTATTAGAAGGTCTGGTTTCTACTTCCTCAAAGATAGATTATTTTTCTCAATTACTGCTAATCAAAACCATTTCTCTTGCCATTTCTTTTCACAGCACGGGAGCAGTTCAGACATGAAAAAGTGGCACTGCCAACGTACAGAGGTATCTCAGAGGTGTCCAGAAGGCAGAGGGATACAGCACTGCAGTTAAAACAGCATGGGGGAAGAAGAAGGCGGCAGTGGGGGGAACTTTGAAGTGGTGGCATTTGTCTTCCTAGGTCACAGCTACATGTGATAGAGCTCTGCTTTCCTGGAGATGGCTGAACATCTGCCTGCCAATGGCAAGTACTGAATGAATTCTTTATTTTTGTTTTGCTTCTGGGGGTGGCTTTTGCTTTACCTCCTAAACTGTCTCTATTTCAACCCAGGAATTTTCTCGCTTTTGTAATTCTCTTCCCCCATCCTAATTAAGGGGGGAGTGAGTGAGTGCCTGTGTGGGGCTGAGCTGCCTACGGAGGTTAAACCTCAACAGAGATTTTGTATCCTTCTGGAGTGGCAGCTGGAGGCCAGGCATAATGTCCTTGAGTATCTCAAATGGGGACATATGTCCATCCTTAGGCACTTGCTCTTGAAATCGTTGCCTGGAGGGAAAAAAAAAAAAAAAAGAAAGAAAAAAAAAAAGAAGTTTATTTTCTCAGATATGTTATGGGAATACTTTCCTTCTGTTTTGACTTGGAGGGTTTCAGTGAAACATTTAAACATTTTCCTGACTCACAAAAACCACACACCCAAAAAATTGACAGTATTTTGAGGAGAAGAAGAAAGAAAACAAAAGTTGTATCTAGCTGCAAAACTTATGATCTAAATTTAAAGCACAATTCTTGGACTAGAGTTGTTTTGGAAGTGGGAAGAGGATAAAAGGACACTTAATTCAAGTTATAGACTACCTTCCATTAATGGCATTCTGCTGGATTCAGTGAAAAAATAAGCAATTCCCACTGCCTTCAAATCTAGCTTTGTATACTGCATTAGAACAAAGTTCATACTTTGAGGGACAGTTACAAGCAAGTCAGTCCTTAGAGCATCTCCCCAAATATTACCTCATTTATCTGGTTGCAGGTGTAGGATTCAAAGTGTGAGTGACCAATTTCCATGGATGGGATACCTACACCCTTCCTCAAAAGCCCAGACAACCACAAAATTTGATGATTTTGTTGTTGTTGTTGTTGTTGTTTTAACTGGTTCTGCTCCCCAAAACTCCCACTGTCTAGGATTCCTTTATCTATGTCTTAATTTTCTCAGTTCTTTTTTCCTTCATCACAGGATTGTCATTAATATTTATGCACCAGCAAATCTTTGAAGAGTTGTCCTTGTACAAACATTTACTACTTTACAAAATACGCATTCCAAAGAAGTTTCTTTATGTACCTAAATTTCTGTAATGGGTTCCTGAAGACTATTGCTTATCAGTTTGAAAATTACTTTATGGGATTTCTCTTAGCAAGTACATGCTAATAAACATCTAGCTAACACCTTGCACCTTTCTGAGCTCAAAACACCTTTCCAAGTGCTTGATTCACCTCAGATTTGCACATATGTGTAGCATTTGTTCTAAAACTTCGCACTGTTTGCATCCTACATTCTTGTTCTAGCTTTGCAGAGCTATGAGAAGATAAACTAAGATGATAAATATACCAAAGAGGAGTTTCCTATGGCATTTCATTTACAATATGTTGGTATGTGATTTTCCACAAACTTTATTTAAAAAAACAAGGAATTAATAAAACCTGGCATACTTGAAGGGGAAAAAACATCAAAGCTCAGGCCAGCCTGAACATCTTTTCAATTTCTAAGAATTAGCAGCACACTAAAATCAAATATTCCTGCTTCTCCAAGAATCTCAGCTCAGTAGTGCCCTGACTCGCACACTCTTTTTTTTTTTCCTTCCTAACCAACAGCACTTGCTCACTTCTTTTTAGCAGGGCCTGTTGTGACAGGACAAGGGGTGATGGTTTGAAACTACAAGAGGAGAGATTTAGACTGGAGAGAAGGAAGAAATTTTTACAGTAAAGGTGGTGAAACACTGTCCCAGGTTGCCCAGAGAGGTGGACAATGCCCTATCCCTGGAACCTTTCCAGGTTAGATTGGACAGGGCTCTGAGCAACCTGCTCTAGTTGCAGATATCCCTGCTCACTGCAGGGGGGTTGGAATTAGATGACCTTTAAAGGTCCCTTCCACCCAAAACATTCTATGTTTCTAGCATGCAATTCAGGTGTCAGCTCCCTGTCAGAGGTAAGACCTTTTTCTCTGCACAGGCAGATGAGTGCAAAACAGCACAAAGCTGATAATAAGAGCTGATGCCAACCAACCTGCCTGTCAGAAGACAATGTACAGAGGCAAAAGTACCTTGAGCAGCATCAAGGCAATCTGCATGGGTTGCTTGTGTTATCAGTGTCTTTAAAGGTCACCAGCTACATCTACCGCCTTTTTCTCACTAGATCCTTGAATTCTCTGCTGCCTTAATTCCTTTTTATTTAATTCACCATTGCAGCTTGTACATGACCACAACCAACACTCAGGCACATACCACCAGCCCCTCAGACTCTTCAGGCCACTAAGTAGTTTCACATTTAAGCAACCCAAAAGAGGACAGTCTTCCTGTCGCTGGTTCGTGAAATGTCTTTTTAATTATGGTGATTCTGCCTCGATAGCTTTTGCACTATAATAAACCCTCCACTGTCAGGAGGAGAAACAATAATAACAACAAACCCTGCATTAGGAGGAAACATTTAAGTCCTTGATACAAAGTTCACTGCCATCTATTAATTAAGAGAGGCCACAGGAGTTGTTTTTGTCGTTCTGGGTAGAGAATTGTGCTTGCAACAGATAGTTATATCCCTTGTAATAAGAGGCTGCAGAAATAACCTACTAATCACCTGATCATTTCAACCTGAATTAAGGTGATGATGTTTCCAAGAAAAGATCTGGGGATGTGTACCCAGGCCAAAGCTCTACTCAAGGATGTAATCACGTATCTTTTCAGGATTCATATACCCGCCTGAAAAGCAATTCTAAGAATAAACTAACAATGCAGAAAAGCCTGAGTTGCTTTATGTCTTCACCTTCGCCTACCTTCTGCTTCTCTTTCATTTGATTTGCTGGTTAATATTTGCATCAAGAGTTTCAAATTTAGTAGCAAGTCTAAACAGGAGCATTGTTGGTTTATTATTTCCTTCATTGGATTTCAGAGAAAAACTCAGTGTCTCTTAATGGCAAACATTGTAATAAACTATTATTGCTCAAAGAGCTTTTCAGAATCAATATTCCAGTCCTGAAACATTTAAAGTGAGAAAATACATTAGCTTGAAATACATTGGGGTGGGTTGTTTTGGTTTGTGTTTGTTGGTTTTGTTTTGTTGTTGTTGTTTTGGGGGTTTTTTGGTGGTTTTTTTTGTGTTGGTTGGGTTTTTTTATTTTTGTGTGTGTGTTTTGTTGGTATTTTTGGAGTTTTTTTGCTTGGTTTTGTTTGGTTTGGTTTTTATTAATTTCTTTTTTAAAGCTTAAGAAAATGAAAAGCAGTGTCCCAGTTCAGCACAAAGACAGCAACAACAGATTCTTTTCTCTGACCAAGGCTGTAGCAGAAAGCTCAGGAAAGGTGTAAGAGCACAACAGCTATGCAGTGATTCTTCCAACAATACCTGGCTGACTTCATGCAGTCTGCAGCTCAGCAGCTTCTGAAAAATTGGTCAAGGGCTTAATTATTTGCTACACAAGTCAATCACTTTAAACACAATGTATTAGGCTCAGCTGATGACATTTGAAAGCCTGTTGACCCTTTGGTCCCATAAACTGACAGCTGACTGCTATTAAAAGTAGGTATTTGTCAAAGATGAAGTGTAAATTCAGTTTTTTCATCTGTTTGCATCATCATTTCCTCTGCTACTTTAGCTGGCCAGGGTCTAAATCTTGATTCTCTTTACAGACTAGAGCAGCATTAGAGAATTTTTTCACCCATGCTATTGGAAGGATTTAGTGATGGATTTGTTTTCTGCTTTAATTTTTAAAAATTATTTTTCCTGGGAGAGAAAGAAAAAGTAGGGAAACAATCACTTTCATTATCTCCTCAGGTGAGTACTGTATATTGCAGACACACACATACAAAAAGCCCAAATATTGAAATAATTGCTGTAATTTCTGCATCAGGAAACTAAAACCAGAAGCTAATTCCATGTGGTCAGAGAATCTAAAGTTACTATGTGCCACAAGCTTCAGATCAAAGTTATTTTGTCAGTATCTAAGAGTTATTAAACAGTTTTTCAAATAATTAAGCTGGGAGAACTGAAACCTATTTATGAAAAATTAAGCAATGGGAAAAGGGGTTCAGTGAATATTTATAAATGATGAAATATTCACCACGATCAACACAGAGAAGTAGCTATTCTATGTATGAATGGAGTTTAAGAGGAACTTTATAGTTTTTCTGTTCTCTGGCCTGACTACTCTAAATCCAGAGGTATTTTTACTAGCTTTGAAACATTGGTGGAGAAAGCAGAGGAAAGGCAATCACAACTGTATTTAAAAGAAAGGAAATTTTGGACAAATAAGCAAGTTCATACAATAGGAACTTTGAAAAGGTAAAATGTCATGCTTCCAAGCTGTAACTTTGTCCCCTTTCTGTGCTTCATTTACACCGCTGCTTCTTCCTGCTCTCCTGGGTGTAAATCACTTCTAATGCTGAGTTTGGTTTGATATAGTTTCTGTTCATGAATTCCTGGGTATAGATAATCCTAAATCCTGACTTGGTTTTCATGCAGATGTTTTCCATGGGTATTTACAATAAGAATTTTCTCACATTATTCAACTGATGCTGTAGGAATGTGCTTTATTCTATGAATATATTGTGCAATACACTCATTATTGCACATTTCTCTCAAAAAACAAAGCAAAAAAACCTTTCTTTATTAGGTTTTTTAATAGAAAAGAAAAGGGTTTGATACCTTTTATCACAGTTTTATTTTTGTTACTTAGAAATGGCCCTAAGAAAAATAAGATTAACAGTGGGTAAGCTTTAGATTAAAAACATGATAAAAACAATGTAGTTAGCTTTTGATGATCCCAAATTATTAAATCAAGCAACAGCCAGTTTGTTAGACAGGATTCAGATAATGTCACCTGAGTTGCAGAATTAGCTCAGGTGGCATTTTGCTTCCCCTACTCCTTAAAAATATGGATTTAACAAGTAGCAGTCAAAATTGCATCCGTTGTCCCTTGATATGTCATATTGTCGAGCTCCTGCCAAAAATATTTAATGACAAAACAACAACAACAACAAAAATATATATAGCAAATTGAGCAGTAAAATGCACAATCTATTCTTCTGAAATATTAGGTTTGCCCAAAACAGAATCTCACCTGAGCAATGACTACAGCCTTAATTTTGACCCCAGAGGATAATTTGCCTTACTGATTTGCCAAAGTTTAAACAATACTCTCACTTTGAGTCAAATCAAGATTTCTTTTTAATTTCCTCGTGAATACCCTAACAGTGACAACTGTGGGGTTTTTTCTACCCTTTTCCTGCAGATTAGTTAGACTGTTGCAGATCAGCTAAACTGTTGCAAGTTCATAATTTCTGCAGGATTAAAACTCTTTTTTGTTTCGTAGGTCTACTCCTAAGGGAGACTTGTGGATTTTTTTCCTCCTTCACCTATGTATCAAAGGGTAAGGTGATAATTCTCTGGTGCCACCATCCTTGTGTTAACATGAAATAAAAAACATTTTAACAAGTAGGATTGGTTATTTTTGTCACAGATTTTTCATAAAGAGATGTTCTGCTACTAACAAATGAACCTGTTTGTGGATTATTAGTTTGGATTATGATTTTAGCCAGATACATTATTTGAAATATAGTCTTCAACAAATTTACAAGCAGTTATTTGAAAACCCATTTATTTTATTTTTTTATTTAATCTCTTCTGGGGAGGGAAATGTTTAATACTAGTAAAGGAAAGAGAAAGAACAATAGGAAAGGAAATGGGAATAAAGAAGAGAAGGAAGAAGAAAAAAGTTTTCCCTGTAGTAGTTTTCATAGTCAGAGTTGATGGTGGTTTTCTTAATATATTTTATATTTGATCTTTTCTCATTATTGACCTGACAGATACTATTTGTGAAACAGGAAACACTTCAGCTCTTAAGAGTCTGAAGGGATTGCTGTTTCTGAGATGTGTGGTAGCTTAGATTGTGCAGTTACTTGCATGTGCTCCTCAGGGTAGCATTTAGGGATAACATTTTACAGCATCCACTTTAACAAAGCTTAGGGATGTTAAATAAGGGGAGGGTCTGCATCGATACCCCATAGCCAGCAGAAAAGGAGAGAGATGCTTCTACAAAATAGTTCAGAGCAGAAACCTAATTAGGGCAGTCCTGGGGACTAAGTCTTGTTACAGGAAACTAATATAAGGCTTTAATACAAGATTAATGTAAATGGAGGTATTCCACAGTTCTCTTTCCATTGGCCAAATATGTATGCTGAAGGAAGCAGGCTGGTGTTGGTTTGTTTTACATAGATACCAAAGGAATTCTTTCTTTAAACCTGGAGATTCATGGCCCTTCTGTTTTCTTGAGGTAGTTTTTAGGGCAAATACTAGTTCTCTGGTGACTACAATTTTAGCTTGACCTAAAGAAGACCTACAAGAATGTTTCATTCCTGTAAGACTTAATTTCTGTCCCATTTGAGGGTTGTGACTCAGAAATATTTAGCTACAGTATTTTACACTCCCCAAAACTGAGTCAACTAATTTCCCCCTAAGCATAACTTGCAGTGCTTTGCCTTGAGCATACAAAGTTTTCCTCACAGGAAAGCTTTTGGTTCCTGTTATGATTTCATTTTTCTTTGGTTCTCCTTTTCCAAGATGCCAGCACTCAGAATAATGAGTCTCCAGGGTGTAGATCACATAAAATATTTATATTTTGGATTCATTTAATCAGTACAGCCAATAGCATACAGGATCCAATTGGTCTAATGTTCAAATAAAAATATAAGGAAAAAATCAGATAAAAAGGCATTTAAGTTTTTATTCTTCCACTGCAAATGAAGTTATGGCATGAGAAGCTCAGCTGTACATATCTGCAACATAAAAACTTAAAGAAAGTGAGAACTTGATAATTTATAGTATCAGGGATGAATTAATCACCTAGCAATGGTGGCTGAAGATATATCACAGAATCATAGAATGGAAGGGGTTTGAAGAGAACTCTGGAGATCATCGAGTCCAATGCCCCTGCCAGAGCAGGGTCACCCAGGGCAGCCCACACAGGAACAGATCCAGGCAGGTCTTGAAATTCTCCAGAGAAGGAGACTCCACAACCTCTCTGGGCAGCCTGGGACAGGCTCTGTCACTCTCACAGTGAAGTTTTTCCTCATGTTGAGGTGGAACTTCCTGTGTTTCACCTTGAGACCATTACCTCTTGTCCTATCCCAGGGCACTACTGAAAAGAGCCTGGTCCCTTCTACTTGACCCCCACCC
>JANHGN010006895.1:57247-73443 GCA_024605025.1 Megaceryle maxima | reverse complement strand
TTTCCTTTCCTTTCCTTTCCTTTCCTTTCCTTTCCTTTCCTTTCCTTTCCTTTCCTTTCCTTTCCTTTCCTTTCCCCCCCCCTTTTTTTTTTTTTTTTTAATTTTAACTTTCATTCCATATACTTTTCTCCAGAATAATTCTTTGAAAAGACCTCCCTCCTTCTATGACACAATTCAGTCATGGATAATCTTCCCCAAACATGTCTGTTTTGGCACATTCTGTTTTGGTCTAGTGGTGTTCAACCACTTAGATCCTGGAATGATAAGCATATTACAATAACTTAAATGTTTTCATTTTTTAATCTATTTTCTGTAGTATCTAAGGAGAGATTTATAGAGATTACACTTTCTCATCTTCCATAAAGCTAAGGAAAAAAAAATGGTTAATGAACTAGGAAAGGTCTCTGCACTGATGCTTAATAGCTTGAATCTCATGATTGTGGTTAAGCTTTTCCTAGATTAAATCTGAGCAATTGTGAAGAACACAGTGAAGGGGCTGTATTTGAATGAGTCTCAAATAATAAGCAAATCTAGATGTAGTAGCAAAAAGAGAAAGGAATAAAGGATGTGTATGAAGTCGTGTAAACAAAAAATAACCACCTCTGCTTTGCCCCATTTGGAGACATTAACTACATTTCATGAAATTCTCTGAGGTCTGTGCATGTCCTTGCAAGTTCTGCAGTGTATTTTTTAGCAGCAGTGAGGTTCCTTATAAGAAAATATTATGTCAGTGGTCTAGTCTTGTCAGAGATAGTATGTATGTCAATTCTGGATTTCCAGCTTCAACCTTAATTTGAGGCAATGTGCAACAATAAGAGATGTGCACTTTTTCTTATCACGGTGCTACATAAAAAACAAAACAAACCAACCAACCAAAATATCTTGAGGCATATCATCTTCCTTCAGGGAGCAAATAATTCACATTAATGTCAGGAATTAGAGACATAAATGGAGATTCACAACAGAAGCATGTGCAAAGGAAAAAAAGAGTCTCTGAAGGAGAGAAAAGCTTTCATAGTGTGTGGAAGAGAAGCCATATTTAGGAACACTGAAGATTTATTAAATATGTTAATCATAGTATGGAAGAGCAGTTGAACATAGGTTACATAGTTCCTGTGAGTGTTCATACTATTTACCAGTTCATTATCTCAACTAGTGAATCAAACTGACTCACCAGTGTTTGAGACGAGAGATGCTCTTGTAAAATCTTGTGTTTGACAGGGTGTTACAAGAGTGAACATGCAAAAAACCTGACACTGCAAAAAAGGGGGCTTTCTAGACTGGGTCATGAACAGTCATGTCTTGGAGTGAAAGGTGACTGTTGGATAAGGCAGAAAAGGCTGCCAGAAGGTCATGCTGTAGTGCAAAAATTAGTTGCAGATCTCAGGACAGCAGTGTGGTGTGGTGGAACTGAAAGGAATTGCTCAGGTCTCCATGGGTTAAGATGCAGCAGTATCTGTGGTGTCAGTTGCATCTGCTGGGGCCAGTAAGTCTAACATTCCATTCCTGCCTCAAGTAAATCTAGTTAATTAAAATGCTTTCTTTTCACTGATAAGAGCATTATTTTTTGATTGAAATGAATATTCCCTAGATATAACAAAAAAGCAAAAGGAAGTTAAATGACCCATATTGTGCTGGTTGTAGAGGTCTACACTATGCTGTAATGCTCTCTCTCAGAATAAATCTTTCTTATCCAATGAAATCCAATCTTAGTTGTTACTGTGACAATGTGTATAAGACCATTATTTAAGAAGCTGTAATTTATATTTTCTGAGTGTTAACTCTGATTTAGAAGTAAATTTGAGAGTCAATGCTTTATTCCTGCAGGAATTCTTAGAATGGAATTAGGTACATATGCACATAAAAGCTCTTCTTGGCTTCTGGGAACCATATGGAAAACACTGTTTCCAAAATTAATTCCATGATCCTTCTTATGTCCTCTCTGACCAGACTTTGCAATACATAAACAAAAATATTACACCAGGAAGACCTCATCCATGAGAAATGTATACAAGCTACCAACAGTTTTCTTCTTTTCAAAATACTGCCACTGAGCACTTTTAGTTTAACTATCATGTAAGATTACTGAAGGAATTTGTTTTCTCTACAATGCTCAAGAAATAAATATGTAAATTTGTGAAGCAAATCCTCCCTAGATGCCCAAGAAAAAAAATATCTCAGACTGGAAAAACAAGTGCTGCTGGAAATCTGACCTGTTACCTACTGAAGTCAACAAAGTGCCTGCTGCTGACTTCAGATGCGAGGGTTTTGGATCATCTCCTAAGACCTGACACATGCATCCCATACGAGCAAATATCACTGTCTCCTCAGTTCATACACACCAGATATTGGCACTTTATTCTTGGAGTAAACAGCAAATTGCAAATCATACAGAGCTGCTTAGCATTTTCAGTAGATCTCGTCTGGTGGTTTAGTGTAGCAAAGCAACATTACATCAGTCCCTGAAGACGTTCTTTTGTCTTTCCTGCAGGAGCTACCATCCAGTGCATGTTTGAGGTTGTGGTTTAGTAGTGAGTGAATATGCAGGCAGTATTCCGTCAGGCTGCAATTACTTTGCATTAATTCTCAGTGAGGGTAAAGAAGACCTGGTTTGGCCTGTCTTTGTCTTTAGCACAAGGCACTCAGAAACACACAGCAGCCTGGCTGGGAGGCAGAGCATTTGCAATGTTTGCATTTCATAAAGCATAGCTTTTGGATGGGTGTTTCCTGCCATGGCTTTTGCAGTTTAAACTCCAACCTGTCAGGTCAGAGTTTGGCTGCAAAATAGCAAATCTAAAGGATATTCACTCAGGCTGCTGCTACTTATTTTTTGCTCTGTTTGTTTGTCCCTTTGTCTTCTACCTATATACACACACACACACTCTCTTGTTCTCTCTGCTGCTTCTGCCTCTCTCTCCTCTTTAGGGAGTTGTAGAGAGGTGTTATAGGTATTCTCACAACAGTGTTGTCACTTAGGCCTTTTGAGCCCATACCTGTTCCCTTCTGCAGTAAATGATCCTGTAAGATTACCATAGAAAATCTTTGAGGGAAGCTTGAAGAGTACTAGTCCATCATGGGGCAGGGCAAGGAAAACTTGTGTATAGACCTACATCAAGATAAGCGTATCAATTTATGACATGCGAAATATGAGATATGCACCAGTGCTGGTTAGTAAGAGAATTATTTCCAAGAAGTCTCACTACATCAATTGCTGATACTCAGACTCCTTTACCATTCTTTTGGGGATTAAGAACAGGTTCTTTCTGAAACAGAGGATGACATGAAGAGAGGTATTGTTTAGATAGTTTGTTGGTTTTGTGTTTGTTTTGGTTTTTTTTTTTTAATCAGCTTTATAGTGCTTGTATGTAAGTACAGTACTAGCTAGCATGCTCATACTTTCATATTTGTATTTATTCTCTGTATGGACAGGGAGAACAACAGAGGCACAAAAGATAGCAAACAATCCTTTTCCTAAAAAACAAACACATTTTGTCTTTTTTTAATTCTCCAGTGTGAAATTCTTTATTGTGATTAAAATTTGTATATTTTCATAGAATAACTGTAACATTATATCCAAAAATCTACTTTTTTGAAAAATCAACAATGTTATCAATGTTATCAATGTTAATGAGATATAAACATGACATATAATACAACCCCCTGATATAACAGGTTTTTCCTTTAGATTCTTCCCTTGTAACTCACTGCTTACACAAAAAATCACTGAGCACTTTTTGCCTGTACTTGAGAAGCTTGGGCTTCTGAGCACATCTCCTGTCTTTCTGCCATTTTAGTTTCTGCTCTATCCCTTTGCCACCTGAGTTTGTGGCAATATAAGCAAGGATCCAGTACATACACCTTGGCCTATACACCTTGAACATTAGAGTTCCTGTGCACAAACCAAACAATTCTTACCCAACTATCTCTAAGGTACGAACTTAGGTCTCCTTTGGATCAGGTGTTAATGGAGGATAAAGTTATGCTGGAAGGCAGAGAGGTCTTCCTCAGCCAGCATCCATCCTGCAGCTGTTCTGTGAGTGTTGGTGGCTTCTGGGGATGGCAGCAGGGTGTGCATTCATGCACATGTTCATGTGGGGCTGTGTGGATGTGCGTAAGCATGTGTCGACCTGAGTCCCAGGGAGCAGGATAGGGAGAGGAGCAGATGCTACTAAACAGTGAAGGTTACTCTGGTTCTGTCCATCCCTGGAGGAGGTTTGCAACAACAGAAGAGGGACATGGAGCATCACGTACTTCTCTCATCCTCTTCTTAGGAATGGAGGGTGAATAGGTAAGGGGGAATATATTGAGCAAGAGAGAGGGCCCCGAGCTGTGTGAAAGCACGTCTGGGGTGCAGGAATTCAGTGGCCTCATTTGATTTGTATTTTAAGCTTGCCATTGGGGTGGCTTTACTTTACTCATGTCCTGGCCAAATGTTTCACTTTTTTTTTTTCTCTCTAGATAAAGAAGGCTCAGGACTATGCCTTCACAGTATTTTTTTTCTTCTCTTCAGTAATGTAGGTTAGTCTAATTATACAGCAGATTTATTGATAATGTAATTTGATTGTTCTGAGTATTTGGGATTCCTCTCCCAGCCCTGTCGAATTTGTGTGAGAGGTTTGTCTAGACAAGGGAATATTAGCACAAATTTGACAACCAGTACAGTGCATGGAACAATGAGGGAGAGCATATAGGCACGTGGAAGATACCATTTGTACGATGATGGGTTCAGGAACCACTTTCCACCATAAACCAGTGTGTGTGCAGTGCACAAAATCAATGTCAGATATCCCAGTTTGGACTAGAGGAGGAAAGAAAAGGAAGGAAAGAAGTGGAGGTTAAACCAGTAAATTAAATAACAACAAATGCAATTTACAGGACACAGTAAGCTTTGTGGAATATGTCAACTTTGGGACTAACTGGGGACTGGTGAAATGAAACTATTTTATATAATATAAAAGTTCTATTGCTTTTTAATAAAGATGCCTTCAAATGGATTTAGATGAAACAAACATCCTTGGGTTTTTTTTCTTCATCAGCAATCCTGATCACAGAATCACAGAATGGTAGGGGTTGGAAGTGACCTCTGGAGGTCATCTAGTGCAACCCCCCTGCTAAAGCAGGTTGATAATTTTTGCTAGCTCACATATACTGCCTAGTGGTTGTCATAATTGTGAAAATACAGAGAAAATGCTGAAATTCAGTGGAGAGATACAAGCTTTTATATGGTCTAGTGCTAATCCGTCCAGAACTACCATACTGTGCAAGGTTTTGGCCCTGATAAAACATTAATTGATAACAATTTCCCTTTCCCTTTCCTCCCCTCCCCTGCCAGCTCCTGCAGAGGCACGGCAGCTTACACCAAGCTTCCCCCAAATGGGGGGCTGAGATTATAGTGCTACCAAAAGCAGCCTGTTTATAGCCACAGTAATCTTTAGAGTTTGCAGAAACTGCATATTCTCTTTAGATGCCTGGCATTGAGAGGATCTGAGTTAAAAGTAATTTTTCAGACCTATTTTAATGGAATTGTCTTGTGAACCAAAAAAATTAGAACAATAGATGGCTCAAGTATTTTCTGACTTGGTATACTTGTGGAATTGGAAATTCCACAATGTCAGATTTCTGTTGGTCATTTACAAGCTCACATTGTCCCAATTTTCTTGTTAATGCAGTAATTGCAGTTATACCATAAACAGCCATCAGAGCAGTTGTGAGCTGTGTAGCCATCTAGATTTTTTTTCACTGTGTGATGATGGATAGTGCACACATCATATTTGCAGATACCAATGGAGGAAAGCCCTATGTCTCTAGTAAACCTGCCTTCCCCTTATAAGGGAAGAAGGTTTTTTAGAACAAGTCTTTTCTTACCTGGACAAATCGAAATTCTCGCCAGTTGACATTGTTGCTGACTGAAGGCAAGGATGTTATTCCCAGAAGAACAAATAAAAAAAATCCTAAAATCCCCAAAGCCAAATAAGAGTCACTAAGCCAGGCATTAGTGGTGTTCAGTGGTTCTGTTTTATTGTTCAGTGCCTGCAGAAAAAAAAAACCAGGTGTATCTTAGTGACAGCAGTTTTAGGATCAATACAGAGAAAAAAATATCCTTTAAGGTAACTAGGAGATAAAAGTTATATGTTGACTCTCTGAAAATCATCAGAGATTTATTTTGAACACCTACTCAAAAAGCAGAAGAGGTTACATACAGGTTCCATGTACCTATAATTGTGGTGTGTTTTACACTGCTGTAGACCTATCCTTGAGGACAGGTATGTGATCCTTCATGTTAAATAAGGTCAGAAAGTCAAAATCTGCGCCATTTTTAAAGGGATATGGAGAAATAGGAAAATATGTTTCTTTAAATTATTCTTAATGTTTAAATTTTCCCTGCTTATTTTAATATGTAAACTATCTAGGATGATGACTGAGGCGAGAAATCCCCTCAACTCAACATAATACCAACAAACTTTGGATATAGCAGTGGTTAAAAGGAACACAGAAACTGGGAAAGTAGCCCTACTGTAAAGAACATTAGACTGTCCACATGAATTGCTGAAGCTTAAGTTAGAAGGTAGTATTTTTCACAGGGCCAGAAGAAAGGAAGACATAGATCAGGGAACAAAACTTACCTGGGAGACAGTAGAACTGCTGATTCTCCATCGTACGAAGGAGCGAATTGGAATAATAAGAGTGTACAAAACGTGCACAGAAGCAAATGCCAAGGCTACTAGTCCAAGTTGTTTCCTGCACAGCATCCATTTGTCAAGCCAGTCTGGGAAACGGTGGTATTTGGTACCTCTGTATAACTGAATAATTGCAGCAAGTACACCAGGAAGATAAACCAAGGCAAGAAGGATGAGTGCCAATATGGGACAGATCTTGTTTGGAATGGAAATTGCAATAAAAAAAGAAAAGTCTTTGTTTTCATAAACATAAGGGTAAATTATGTCGAGAGTCAAACAGTAGAAGAAGAAGAATGCGGTTAGGCCCAGGGACAAAAAGATGGGAAACTTCCACATTGGAAAGAGCTGCAGAGGGTAATTTTCTATTTCCTGAGCAGCCAGGAGGGATCCCTGATCTAATGGAGTAAGACCCAGTGCACGAACAATATCCATCACCTTTTGCTTAGCTTCCATGTCATCTCCACAGACAAATACCTGCAGCCAAAACCAAACAGAAGTTCTACTTAGACAGACTTTTGTGACATTCTCTACAGCTGTCCTGCCTGAATATGGATGATGAGCACAAGCTTCCTATGCTACTTGTTGGCTTCCCTGATGGCCTTAATTTGTATGGGCAAAAATTAGCCTGTAGGTACTTTCTTGGACAACAAATCCAATAACTAAGAATATGAATCTTTTATTTGGGGAAGGAGATTCTTTCAACTGGCAAAATTTTGTATCTGAAAAGAACAATGTATAACACACTTAGTACAAGTCTTTGCCTAGAACACTTGACATACTTTTCTGAAGATGTGCAAGCGCTTTGCAAGCACAAGATTTTATGTGAGTAAACAGAGGCAAAATTTGCCATTGCTGCCACAGTGGTCCCTAAGAACTTGAGGAAACTGGGGACAGAGATCATTAAAACATCACAAAAGTAAATATTTCTTTCCCTATCTAGTATTATAGTGAAGAAACCATCTTTTCTGTGAGAGCGCAGAACAATACTTTTGGAACTGGGAGAAAGTGGGAAATTTCTGTTCTGGTTGATATACTGAAGGCTTGTAGAGCCTAAACTTGCAAGTCCTTGGGTCTTTAGCCAAAATAGTTTTTCTGTCAGCAGAAAGCAAAGCTAGCAAAAGTTTGACTAGCTGGCTGATTTTGTGTGTTGTACAAGAGCACAGTCTCTTGGAGCATCAGAGAACAAGGTAATAATAAATGATTTGCCTTGAAGTAACCTGCTCCATTGCTTCCTATGACCAGCTCTGTGTGCCTCTGGCCTGTGGCTAAAGAACTGGTTAAAATGGTTTGCACACATTGTTGTGTTAAACTTCTGTGATGATGGATTCTGATTTAGAAAACTTAATTTATTCACCTTTCATCTCATTTCTGTTTCTCATAGTCATTCTATTGCACCATCATATCCCTCCCTTCCCTTTTTTTCTCTCTTCATTTCATTTTATTCTTACTTTCCTATATTCCTCCTGTCTCCTTTCTGTTTACCTTACAATCCTGTTGAACAACTGAGGAAACAACCTCATTTCCTCCTGATTTGCTCTCTGTCTCTTTATAGCTCTGCTCTCTTTCTCTCCTTGCTTCTGTAGTGTCTCTGAACACCTTAGTGAGTTCAGAGGCAAGCTATTGATGTTCTTTGTCATGCCACATTACAAGCCAAAAGTAAATTTTAGCTCACATTTAATTTGAAATGGGTGGTGATAGTGAAAATAGCATCTCAACCCTGTCTGAATCCTATATCCCATATGTGTTTTGTCTAGCTGTTAAGAAGCCATATGATACATAACTCTATGATATAGGAAACCCCTGGTGCTCATTCTTACCTGCCGGCTTGCATCCAGTGTGCCTGACTGCAGGGCCCAGGCTGATATGGTGTTAAAGGCTTTCACAACCTTAGCGCCAGGCACTAGCTGAGCGAGGTACTCTGCGTTGGATTCAGGATACTGATTTATTTTAGAGTTGTTGCTTATGTCCACCAAGACCTTTCCATGGAGAATTTCTGCTAGTGGTGCAAGGAAGTTGTAATGTTGCCTCTGGATTGCTATAATGATGATGGTAGCTTTCTGTGCTGCCTCTGCATGGCTCAGCACCTCTGCATCCTTGGGAATCAGGCTGGATGCCTGTGTGCTCCGGCTTCCAAACACAATGCGATAGCCAGACTGAAGCATTTTGTGTCCCAGTGCTCTTCCAAAATCCCCAGTTCCAAATATGCACACTGTCTCTCTTTTGTTAGAAGTGTTAGGAGTCAAAGCCATTGTGTTGGAAGAATTTTTATTCATCTGTTAAAAATACAAATGAATAGGAACAAACTAAGCAAAATATCAATCTCTTGAAAATGAAAGGTTAGCATCCACTCTGGCTATACAGAATAAACAACTGAGTTTTCTTGCCTCTTAATTTACTTCCTTCACACCCTTCTGAATACACACTGAGAGAAGATTTCTGTACAGGTTTAAAAAAAGGGTTCTGGATATTCACCCTTCCATCTCTTATTGCAACCTCTTTTCCATCCATTTTATATAGATTTTAATGTTCAATGGAACTGTTGCAGGTTTTCGCCCTCAAAAGGGAAAGCAGGAGGAAAAGATACAGAAGCACAGAGAGCAAGGGTTGCATGTTTCACAGTAATTTCTGCTAATATATTCTATAGAAAAACATCAAAAAGGTGTGCTGGTTCTGGCTGGGATAGAGTTAATTTTCTTCCCAGTAGCCAGTATGGGGGTATGTTTTGGATTTGTGCTGGAAACAGTGTTGATAATGCAGGGATGTTTTAGCTGTTGCTGAGCAGTGGCTCAGCAATGCAAAGTGGCTCACACAGAGTCAAAGCCTTTTCTACTCCTCACCCCACTAGTGAGTAGTCTGGGGCTGCACAAGAAGCTGGGAGGGGAGACAGCTGACCCCAAATGACCAAAGGGATATTCTGTAGCACTTGATGTCATGCTCATCATATAAGGCTGGGGGAAGAACAAGGAAGGGAAAATGTTTGAAGTGATGGTGTTTGTCTTCCCAAGTAACCGTTAGGGGTGATGGAGCCCTGCTGTCCTGGGGATTGCAGAACACCTGCCTGCTGGTGTGAAATGATGAATGAATTCCTTGTTTTGCTTCGCTTGTGTGTGCAGCTTTTGCTTCTTCTATTAAACTGTCTTTATCTCAACCCCCAAGTTTTCTTACTTTTACCCTTCTGATTCTCTCTCCCATCCCACTGAGTGGGAGTGAGTGGCTTTGTGGGGCTGAGTTGCTGGCAGGGGTTAAATGATAAAAGGAGTGTGTCTCTAATCAGAGTAGAACCTGGAAGGACTTGTGTAAAATAGTTGAAGAAGACACACTATAAAAGGTAGCTACAGACTTATCTGTTGTCTTCAATATTTCCATAATATGACTTGTCAGTGGCAGTTTGTTTTATTATTGTTCTTCAATTTTCTGAAGAAAGTTCCATGAAGCATTTGGACAGTGGAATTGGAATATTTCATGTTGAAGATGGATTTTGGATATTTATATATTACTCATAATAAAATTCTCTTTGAGGTTTTTATCTATCCTTCTTTATCACTGCACCTGGGATCTTCAAAGTCTTTAATGTATTATCCATGTTATAGCAGTATGTACACTCTGTACTTGCAGAATGAGACCCATGATACAAATACAAAATGAAAAAGGTCTGCTCCAAAGGTCTTGCAGTAGGTCCCCATGCTTTTGTCCTCACTTTACAACAGGTGAACTCAGGCCAGAAAACCTAAGGCTCGAAGGAAGACCTCCAACAGGAGAGTGTGAAAGCTCCTCTTGGAGTGGCCAGCAATTTAGTACTCAGAGCAGTCCTTTAATTTGCCAGAGCCCTGATTCAAGTCTTTCATTGCATCTCAAGTAACTGTCTTACTAAAGCTGTGAGAATAATGGGTTTTCCAATTTGCAGGCAAGGAATGCATGAAATGGTTAGCTAGACCCAAAAGAAGTGCTTTGCTACTGCTCTTTATTAACCCTTTGCTTACCTTCTTCTATGAAGCACCATTCAGAACAAAACTCTGCCATTTGAAAATACTGAGATGATGTTCTTCACTGTCTTTCATATTTTTTCTCAATCCAGAACAGCTTTTGCTTTTTAAAAATCTGGCATGATTTTGTTTGACCCAAAACTCGCACTTGTTTGGTGAATAAAAAAAATCAGCCCTGAACTTGCCCTTACCCTGCCATGACCTACAGTTAAGGGCTGTGAGCCAAGGATGCACATGTCTTTTTAGCCTGTACTATACAGGCTGTAAGCTTCACTAGCAAGTTAAGCAGAGAAATGCTTGTTCTGAGAATCACATGTGAAGATTTTGGCTTGAGCTCTCTCTGTATATAGCTAGCTAGCCCTCAGTTGACATCAGTGCCTGCTCAACACCATTCTTGCAATGTGCTGTGGAAGTCCTGGGATTTGGAGAGCTTCCAAGGGAGCTTGCTTCTGGTCATTAGGGAAGGCATTGATTCAGGCAGAGAAGGGCCCAAGGATCTCATGGCCTATGTAGCTTGTGGAGGTCCCATGGGAGGCTTTGCAGTGCAGTAGGGTGTTAATGTCAGCTCTCCTGAAGCTTCAGTCCCACCTACCCATCTGGGCTCTCACTGCTTCAAGTAACACACTGAGCATGAAAATAGACCCTCAAAGGGACCCATCTGAATGTCACTTGCATATTTGTGTGCTCTGGCACATGCATACAAATGCAGAACCCTTTGACATATTTAAAAGTAATTCTCTGAGGGCTTTAATAATGTCCCATGAGGCTCTAATGTGTCTAAAGCTATAAATTTCCTTCTTGGGGATTTCAAAAAGAACACAAGAGTTGTGCATGCAATATTAATAATTGGTCCTACTCGGTACCTAATAAGACTCAACTTACCTCTCTTAATTTTTCATTTTAACAAAGTAGGCTTCTGTCTAAAGTGAAAAGTAAAATTAATTGTAACACGTGATCATCTAGTTGAAAACTTCTGTAGTTGCCCTCAAGAAATAATTTAGATATTGCTGAGTTAACTATGGAAATCATTCTTCTCCCCAGAATAAGAAAGGAAAAAACCAAAACTGAAATGGATATTATCAGGTAATACATTTGGTAGATTGGTTAAAGTTATGTTTTGTTTGAGCTTATAAAATAATTTAATATAGAAATGGCTCCACCTGCAAGAAATAAATCTATAAAGTGCTTCCATTGATCACTAATACTGAACATCTCATTTGCTAGCGAATGCTGAACTCATCTTGCCAGAGAGAGAAAAAGAGGAAGATGAAAAGAAAAATTAATGTAAGGAACATTCATCCTCTCTTCCCCCTCCTCCCCATACAGTTTCTTTCAGTACTATCTAAGATGTAAAGGGCAGTGAATATTACTCCACAGAAAGCTGAAGAGAGTTAAAGCTGCCTTTAATGCTGATGGTCTAATTAATACAATTTTTAACAAAAGAGAAAATTTTCTTGAATAAAGTAAGCAGAATTTACCTTTTCTTTTTAAGAATATAAGGATGTTCATAGCTATTACAATGAAACACATTATATATTAGAAATAAACTGGACAGCAGTGAATTTTTAAATAGTTAAGTATGTTGTAAAATTTATATTAATTTAATTTACTTCTGAAAATCACATGTAAGCCAATGAAAGTTTGCCTTTAAATCTCAGGCCTTCTGGACCATGACTCCTTCTAACAAAGTCAGAAATTAAATTAATTTACTCCATTAATTCCTTTTTTTCCTTCCTTCCAACAGTTGGCCTTTGTGCCAGTTGGATTTTGTTGAAATAAAAGAAGTCTGTGGGCTTTGCAGTGAACTTCTGGAGGTTAAGTCAGGTGATAGGTTATGAGCACACAGACAGTACATAGATAAATTCTGGCTTTGCTCTGTGTATTTGAAGAAAATACAGCCTTTGATGTCAAATGGGTGTGTGTAAAGTTAGAACAAGGAAAATAGCCTCCCAGAGTCCGTAACAGCAATAGCTGCAATGTAAGGAGATAGTAATTTTCTATAGGACGTGTTTTATTGTTATACATCAGTGTGAAAGATGGGAAGCAGAAGTACATCAGAAGGGACATAGGGCCAGTCTGGTGGCTGGGAGCTTGAGCTCAGGCTCAAGGCTGAGGCTGGGGTCTCAGTAAGCAGCTGATGGCAGTGGGGGTCTGCTCTGTGCCCATGGGTTATACAGTAATCATTATCTGTTCTTTTCTGTATGTAGCTCTACATTATCTAAGAAAAAGCTACAGAGATTTGTATCTATACGTAATATTTTGGATTATATCCATCCCCCTAACATTAGAGTACTAATGATGCCTTTTGTTATTTGAAAGATAATCTAGGTAAGCTTCTGTAATAATTAATTGTGTCCTTTCTTTTCTGCATTGTTGCTGTATTCTGAATTATGCTGTATGCTAAATTATTTTAAGGAAAATGGTGGTAATCTCTGTCTTTACTTAGTCAGTAATGATAAAAGGAGGTGCTGAAAGAAAAAAAAAGAAATTAACTGCAAAACTGTAATTTCTACCCACTGCATAAACACTAGGGGAACTGAATGAAGGTACAATGCTTAGTTCAGCAATTATACACAAGTACTTTGGTTATGTAGTAATCTGAACGAAGACAGGCGCTTAGCTTTGCACATGGGAAAAAGGAGAGATTTCTTTGCAGAAGCAATGCCACAGATGAAGTACAGTGCTGAAAGCAGAAACGCAGAGATGGGACTGAGACATAGACTGGGATAGATAATGGAAAGATCAGAAAGATGCAATATGAAATGGCAGAAGGGAGATCAGTGGAATGATTCAAAAGGTAGAAAGACAAGATGAAAGGAGGAGGAAAGAGTAATTTTATTATTTACATTTGAAAAAAAGCAAACCAAGTAACTCTGGTAGTGATCTCAAGAGATTATCTAGTCCATCTCCCTCCCTGAGGCAGGATGAGCTATGCTTAAGCCAAGTCTGACAGATGTTTGTCTAACCTGTTTGCAAAACCTTCCTGTGTTGTGGATCCTGCAGTCTTCCTTGCCTACTGCTTTCTCAGCTATACTATTAGGCAGATTTTCCTCTGTGTAGTCTATATTGCCTCCTCCACAATAGACACAGGTGTCAATTTGTCCCCCTTCTCTTTGCAACAGCCTTTGCTGAATATGAAAGCTGTTAGCATTTCACCCTTTTCTTCTCTAGATAAAACAATGCCAGATATGTCCCTGTAACTCATGCTTCTGAGTGTTGATCTTTCTCGTGCCTTTCTTCTGATCTTTCCAGGATAAACTGCTCCAACTGTTAATTAAAAGTATGGTGCTAAAACTAAATGCAGTAGTCTTGCTGAGATGTTACTGGATAGAAAAGGATTGCTTCACCTGCCTCATAGACAACACATCATCCTGCTGTCACATTTGTCTTATTCACAACACAGCTGATTCATAGTCAGCTTGTGATGCATTAAGTCTATGAGTACTTTAACAAGTAGTGTGGGGCAACAGGAATCAAGATGTGGCATGAAACAGATGCTGCTGAGCATATGATGTTCACACTATCCATGTGTCAAGAGATTTTCCACCTTGGACTAGCTTTGGTCTAGTACTGCAGCCTGAAGTGCCTGTTAGCAGCTGCAGTGCATTGACGTGCACCTAAAGCATGTCTTCTGGCTCAGCTTTTGTGGAAAGGAACCTAGTCTCGTATGCTCCAAGAGCTCTCTGCAGTATAAAACAAAGCTTGAAAAGTGGTTATCTGCTTCTACATCTGATTAGAAATTAAATACTAATGTAAATGCATCTTATTACCCCCAGTCCTTTACTTGGACTGCTCCGATGCCTCTTGCTCCATTTCGGTAGTATTTTCTGACTCAGACCTGTATCGTACACTATTGTCCCTGAAGAATAGCATCATATTTTTTCAAACTGTAGCTTCAACTTGTCAAGATCATTTTGATTTCTAAAGCTGTCCTCTAACAGGCTTGCAGCCCTTTTCATCTTTGTGAGATTGTCAGTTTTAATAAGCATAGTGTGTATTCTGGCATCTATGCCATTTAATGAAATTCTGAAACATGACTTTTGCCAGGAGAGACCCCCTGTACATCTGCAGTAATGCAGGTTTCCATTTTGACAATGATTAACTGAAGGACTGAAAATGTTTCTTTGACTAGTCCTGCAGAACCTTACTTTATATTAGTTTAATCTAGCTACATTTTCCTAGTATGCTTTTGAAAATAATCTCTAACATTTAACATACTAAAAATTTCACTCATGTTAAGTTGTATAGCCTCTGATTCACAGGCCCTGTTATTCTGTTATAAGAGGAAATAAATTTGGTTTGGAATGATGTGCTCTTGATTAATCCATGTGCCTATAACCCATCTCTTTCTTATCTTTTATTTGCTTTCTCTATTTGTTTGAGAATTGCACTTAAATGGATTGGGTTATAATTCTGCAGCTCCTCTTTCTTTTTACTTTTATAGATAGATGTTATTCTTGCCTTCTCAGTTTTTCAAAACTTTACCTAGTCTACACAGTTCTTAAAGATAGTTATTAATGGCTGTGGAAATGCTTCAGTTATCCCCTGAACAATATAAGGTGAATTCCATCAGCCTCACTGATCTCAGGTCATTTAACTCACCTGAACATGACCTTATCTCTTTCTTCTGTCATCTTGCTTGAATTTTCAGCTCTTTGCTACTGATGTAAACCCTTTTATCACAGTTGACCCTTCTAGTGAAGAAAGAGTGAAATAGACATTACAGAGTTCACTTGCTTGGAGTCTTTTAGTCAATAGCTTTCTCTCAGTTGAGTGGTAGATCAATTCACTCCTTGATTTTCCTTTAACAGTTTATGTTTTTACAGGAAACTTCTTGTTACTCTAGATGTACATTACTAATTAAATTTCTTTTTGTGCTGTGACTTTTCAAATATTGTCAACATATTAGTACTATTCTTCTGTGCTTGTCCATAGATTTTGATTTATGTATGCTATTTGAGTTTGAAGTCAGTGAAGAACTCACAGCTCCAGCCACATGGCTGTGTTAGTGTAGTCCTTGCTCTGCATTGCAATCTTTATGTCTCTGTTTTTAATATAGTTTCTATAAGCAGCTGACAAATTCTCTGTCCTCATTTTCCTCTCAAATTTTACTTCTCATGGAACATGACCTCCCCACCTTCAGAAACTAGTATACTGCTTCTTATTCTGCTAGGTGGACAAGTCAATTTTTGAGCCCTTGATCTCCTCTGGTTGGCTTGTGGTGACTCCCAGCTGTGACAGAACCTCTGTATTTTCCTCTCTATCATTTTATCATTTTCCAAAACCTTCTACTGGGTCTATGTTCTTTTATCTTTTGAATCAGGCCAAAAGTTTAGAAGATGAAGCAGGATATAAGGACTATGAGAAGAGAAAAGGCCAAAGCATTGCCAGGAATTTGATCCATGACCATGTAAAAGGAAGGTTTATAAGTAGAATAAGAAGAGAGTTAGTGGCTACCACAGCTGTGATCCAGGTAGGTTATGATGTTATCTACTGTAGGAATTAGTCTCAAGATTTACAACACTGATCCGTATAT
>JANHGN010006895.1:44586-57147 GCA_024605025.1 Megaceryle maxima | reverse complement strand
GCTCATTGTAAAAATTGTAATCCCAAAGGTGGTCATATATAAAGATATAAAAAAGACATAAAGCAGAACAAAAACTTTAAAAAACAAAGTATCAAAGGCCCTCTTTCTATGTAAATTCAGTATTTTGACTGCTATTTCCTTGTAAATAATTGGAGTGACTCTGTTACACTATGCAATTGATTAAACAGTGCTAATCATGAGAAGGCCTCTCTGGAGCAGCTTGCCATTGATCTAGCACAACATTCTGGAAGCAAATAAGGGTCATGACTTAATACATATGGATGATTATATAGCATGCTGGCCATAGATTAATTTCTGTGAATTCATATAGTTATACCCGAGTCATGCATGACCACAGTATTGTCTGCATATTGCAGTGATTCATGTACCAGTCTATCAATATGAACAGTCTATTTTCTAGGTTCACCTTCTCAGAGAAAGCTTGTTTCTCCAGATTGCAAAATGTTACTTTACTGTAACAATGGGAAGACATTGGGTTAACACTTTTGAGCTTATTAAATTTAGTCCACTGCACAGCTGAACTCTAACGGTATTCTGCTGCATGAAGAAGTTGATTTTTCCCTCAGGTTCACTAACCTTTGGAGTTTAATTCTGCTTGTATAGTAGTGGAACTGGGACATTGGGGATAAGCGGTTTGGGTTCAGACCATGCCCTCCTATAGACCTTATTTTAAGCTGCCAACATGACTTCTTACATTTCATCTTAACTCCGCTCCTCTTTTAACACAGAGGATTTGTTTGTTTCTGTTTTCTTTTGCTTTTCCAAATCTCTGGTTGTCATTACAGCAAGGATCAGCCGAACTTTCTCACACAGCATTGACATACATAAGTCCTAAAGCCTCTGCTAAAGGTCTTTTTCAACCAAAGCTCCATATCTCTAATCAGGAAGCACCTGGAAATGTGCAGTTCCTTTTACATGGATTCAAGAACTTTACATAGTTTGAAGCACACAGGCAGTGCTGAGCACATTGCAACTGATTTCACCAACAGAGATTCAGAATGTGTCTCTTCCAAAACACTTTGAAACCCGATTCTCACCGCCACTATGAGGAGAAATCCCAGCATGCCATCAGATCTGATGTGATTACACATCTTAATCCTGCTTGACAACTGTGAGCTGATCTTGAATTGGTATTTATGGCTGAACTGGTGAAAATAAGCTGGTGTCCTGTGTCCTTCTGACCTTCCTCATACCTCTGTGAACAGACTAAACAGGTTCAATCAGGTTTGCTTCCACAGTGCCTCTGTGTACACTGTATCCTTTCCTTCCTGATAAACAGACATCCTTCTCAGTCATGGGTGGGCTGCACTTTGACACCATGCTAGTGGCATGTGCTCATTCTAGTGGCAATGAAGAATGGTGCCTACAACCAAGTGTATCAAAGGCAGTGGTTGGTCAAAATGGCTGGGGATTTTTTTGTTTGTTTGTTTGAGTTTTCATTTTTGTTTTTATTTTAATACCAAGTCTCTTTTTCCATTGTTTCCTTCAAATCCCTCTATACCTGTAGATGGGCATGGTGAACTTCAACCAAATAAATAAACAAGCACATATTTTTGTTTGGAATTACACTTTTTTCATTGTTAATTTTTAGTTTCCGATGCTGTAAATTTCTCCAAAGTTAAACAGTTACTTTCAGGAATGGAGTAAATTCTCATTATTGTTTTAGCTGTTTATAGCATGTACTGGCAAGTAGTCATCCCCAACTGTTGGGTTTGTTTGTTTGTTTGTTTTTTGTAAATGAGAATACCACTTGTTCTTGTCATCTATGATCAAAAGGTGTATATTAGACAAAAGTGCCTTAATATACTTAAATTACATATAGTAACCCATTAAATATAGTAGAAAGCAGAGCGAGTACTACTTCATTTCTTGCATATGTAGTACTAAAACTTTGGAATTATCTTTATGAAGTATTTCACACATACATGATATTCAGTAATCCTGGTGTAGCCTGGAAAACTGGTGAAATGTGATTTAAAAAGTCTCCTCAGAAAGACATGTACACTACTCTGAGGCAATCTTATTTTCTTAAAATTTCATTTTGCCATTTCCACAGAGAGAGAAAGAATGCACTCTGTAATAAATACTGTTTCTTATAAGCTGACAGTTGTAGAACCAAGTCTGCCCTAAATTATAAACTGCTGTTTATAAATTTCTGTTGCTTGATACACCTAAAACCGAAAGGCATGTGGCTAATCTACTCTCCCATGATTAATCCAGTACTTAAACAAATAAAGAAAATAGCAGAATAGATCCTAACAAACATATAAAAAAATTAAGCAAATTATTAATGAATTTTCTTTCAGGCAAACGAGTATCTGCTGTTCTTCTCAGCAGAAAGTCCTGGGCTCCAAGTTTTGACAAAGCTGATAAAAAATAATTGTTTGAGACAATAAACCCTCTTACAGAGGATGTTGCATTTCCCACATCTTCACTTTTTATCAGGAGAACACTAAAGCTGCCTGGAGGTTCTTCAAACAGATGAAGTATTGGCCTAAATAGATGTGCTTAATGTTGTATAAATCATAGCAAAGAACTGAGAGGGCTGGAAATCTCACCACCTCCAGCTGCTTTCATAAACATGTTAAGACCCAGCTATAACTTGAATAATTTCCTCAGTCTTTTCAGGGCTGTTGTACTGTTCTGAGGTGTGTAGGTACTAAGCTCTAATCCAGCCTAGAGGAAGGAGAATGAAAATATTTTATAAAACACCTGAGAGGTGAACAAGGGTGAGAAGGAGAGGCAGACCTGCATACAGTCTGGAGGAGGATGGATGTATCCCTGTTGGCCCAGAAAATGTCCTGAGACCTTGAAAGACATGTTTTCAGATCCACTGTGGATGGAGAAGCTTCTCATGGATTCCTGCTGAGCCCTCCCCTTGCTGTGAAGCTATTCTTCTGAGAATCTTTTATCTGCCATTTAGAGACATTAAAAAATATATCTCACAGAGAAGTAACACTAGAAATAATGGAGCCTGGATTCCCAGGGGTTTGTGTTTCTTTGCTGATTACAAGAGCTGATTGAAGCTGTTTGCAATCACAGGAGATGACTCCCATAACATTTCTTCTCATGGATTTTTAGGTCTTCTAAATGTATATAGTAACAGTATAGTCTTTCATTTTTCAAGCCTCTCCTGTGGGGTCTTCATCTGCCTTTTTTCATGCAACATAAGGAAAAGAACCCTCTCTCCTCCTGGTATATTTGTTTGAAATTGTCACTGGAAAAATGATTGAGGAACACACATAAACATAGATACACTCTGCATGATCTTACTCTTACAGAAATCAGGCTAAAATGATGGACACCCTGAAAAAATCAGGATGTACACACAACCACATGCATGTCTGTACCACCAAAAGAAAAGGACACAAGTGAGAAATGGCTCTTCAATTGTGACCCTATGTCATTGTGGTCTGTCAAAAGGCATAGAGAATGAGGCAGGGGATGTTATTTGGGATGGTTTTACTGACAGTCCATCATTAGGATACACTGAGAGTGGAATTAGCTGGCATTGCAACAGCAGCCAGGCAAAACCTACAAAGTGTTAAAATGTAAGAGTTCAGGCCATGTGTCAGGCCACCTGACTCTCTCCCCATTTACACTAATGGAACTGTTGGTTTTCATTAGCTTGCTTTTGGACCTGGTTGGCACAAGCAGGAAGATTGTGAAGCCCAGTTGCTTCATAACACTTGTGATAAAATCAAAGGCAAGGTGGCCGTTGTGGCACAGTGACAATGTTCTTGGCTGTCTTATGCTCTTAGTAAATTGAGGAGTGAGGTGGAGAGTATGAGGAAAAATTTAAGAAAAAAGAGCATGAATATAAAGTTTTCTTGCCAAAAAAAATATATGTGTTTGCAACATGTCTGGAATGGGGCCAAGCAGATTTTGCAGAAAGCTCATTAATCTGTGTTCATGTTCATAGAAGCCCATACACTAAAACAGTGTTTAAAGACATGTGATTTAACAGTAGCTATCTTTATCATCTTCCTTATTCACTTAATATGAAGTACATTCAATGTATTTACTTGCTTCTTTTGGTTTTGGTTCTTTCTTTTACAGGGACTCGAACATTTTCGTCTCCTCTTTGACTGCAGTCAAATGGCAACTGCAGAGACATGCCTGCCTTCAGGACAAAACAAACTCTGATATTTTCAGAAATAAAGAAATAATATTCCTCACAAAAAAGAAAGAAAAGAAAGATGTAGTTTTAAATGATGTTGCATTTTATAACAAAGAAAAAATCTTATCAGGCCATCTTTTTAAATTTAGTTCTTTCTCAATATGGAAGAAATTTCCCTGCTTACTGAGCCAAGGATTTCAGGACTATTTAAGTGTCAACCTTAAGCCACAGGATTTGAAAATTAACTTCTGAGAAGCCTGAATCTAAAAACATGCTTTTAAAATATATAAATAATAAATACAAAAATGAAGAACGGAGATGAGATTAGTAAACGATTTGCAGAACTGTTCAGGGCAGCATCCTATACTGAGAAATGGGAAGAGCTAGTTTATTATTTGTTTTGATCAAAGCTTCCCATGAATTCACCTCGGGTTTTGCAGATGCCCAAGCTGCTGCTGGTAATTCCCTAGCATGGCAAGCAAGGATGGGTGCACACAGAGTGGGCTTCTATCCCAGGTGTTGGTACAAATGAAACCTCTCTGCTGCAGTACTGCTCTTGCAGCTCAGCGTTGCCACAAAATTGCTCACAGTGAAGCACAGGGCAGCCAGTGGTTACTGAATATCATGTATGTGTGAAATACTTCATATAGCCATGGTCCACTGCACAGGGGCATAGGGAACCTTACACAAGATCTCCTACAAATCTCTGCTACCTGAACCCTCTTATGCAGAGACTGCCACCTTCAGAGAGACGTCAACCTGGTTGCTGTTTTCTGCTTGCTCTTATTCCTATCCCTATGGACTATATGTGGTCAAGGAAGAAGTTATGCTCTTGGTTCTGCACATGAAGACCATCCAATAAGCAAGAAAGGAGTACACCAGGTCCTATCTATGCAACTGGAGTGAAGGTTGATATTTGGGACATGATATGGAGCAGTGACAAATGGAAAGCTTATGTGTTCTTACTAAACTTAGCTGAAGAGTAAAGAGGGTGCCAGGAGGTACAAAACAAAGTGCCATGCTGCTTTTGTAATTGCTTAATTCCACAAAATAATTCCCTCCTGCATGGTGACCCTCTCTTGCAGCTCCAGCAAGGAAATGCAATACAAAATGAGGAATTGGGTTTTCTGAATAAACCCCTTGTCTTTATTGCATTACCAGTTTATGTTATTACAATTATTGCATAATTACCCACTTGTTGTGAGTACTCGTGTCTTTTTACATATTTCCGACTCTTGCAATCATTGTAGCGTGGGACCACCCCAAAGAAATCCTTTGTCAAACATTCCCATGCTCTAATGATGCCAGAAAGCGTTTTGCTCTTTGACAACCAACCTGTCCACTAAATTTCTTAGCACTTAAGGCTTGTTTATCTAGAGGCCTACAGAAACTTTCTCACATAGTTGGTATCACTAATGGATTGGTGACAGGCAGCTGTAAATCACTTTGATCCCAGTCCTCAGGTGCTGTAACTTGTCTGAAGTGGATGGCTGAGCTGCTTCCACCATTGATCAAGCAGTTTGTAGAAGATTATTATAATTAAGCACCTTTGATGTGCCAAGTTATATGAAGCTCTGGGGCAGTTCAGGTTGTAGAATTCAAACAAGATTTATTAATATTCTCATTTTTATGGGATATCATGCTGCTTATGGAAATGGTTTTTCTGCACATTCAGATTTGTCCCAGTGAGGTTACACCACTTGGGAAAAGCACATGGAGAGAAATCATCCAGAGATCAGAAACTGTCCTCATTCCTGACTTAAGATTAACATCATGTTTTCCTAAGCAAGTCATGGGATCTGCTTCTCTCAGTGGAGGTTTTAACCTAGCCTTGCTATTGAACCAGGGTGAACTGCAGCACTTTGCTAGTGTGACACACAAAGCAGCTCAGCTAAGCATGAGAAGAGTGATCCTGAGACAGGTAGCCTGAACCTATGCCTCTAGCACACTGCCACCACCAAAGTTAGAGCATTCCTCCAGCCATCCCACCAGAAGAGGGTCACCTGAACGGTTTAGTAAAGTGAAATAAATAGCTTGAAGCCTCCTTTGCCATCGTGTCTCCAGGGCTGTACACAGTAGACGCTATGAGGTTGCAAGGCAGCTTTGTCAGTCCTCTAATGCTTTTGCTGGCAGATATTCCCTCTCCTCCCCCATTTCCAAGAAGCATCCATATAACAACCAGTGCTTACCCAAGCTGACACCCACTGAGTGCTGCAGCCCTGCTGGAGCACCCTGCCCAAACTGGCAGCAGATAGGAGAGCTGTTGTCAATGGCCCAGAAAATGCTCCACCAGGACATTTGGGGGTGCACCCAATTCTCACAGCCCTGTCTATGACATCAAGTAAGTGAATTTACTGTTTCATTGACTGTGCTCTCACCGAGGGAAATATACGTTGGCAAAATTTTGAAAACGAACAGAGTATGTGGGTCTAAGCAGTGATGTCAAAAGAGGAAAAAAAAAAAATCCCTATTTTTTGTTTGTTTTAGAACATGCAGGGACAAAAAATGCCCACATCTAAACTGTAAATATGTAACTATGACATTCAAATACCTAACCCTATCTTTTCTTCCCAAAGAACAGCTTTCAAAAACCAAAGTGAAAATACACTAAAACTAAATAGAATAAAAATAGTCAAAATAACAATATCTATATAATGTCCCACAGAATATAAAATGTTTAAAATATTGCCGTTCCACTCTGCTAACACTGTAACTAAGAACCGAATAGAAGAAACAGTTGGCTGAACTAAAGAAGTTACCAAATAAACAGGTTTTAATAAAAATAGACTGGGAAGCAATGAGGGAGGCCTTAAAATATACAGATTTTAACTACTGTCTCTGAAAGCCTCAGTTACTGGATTTTTGAGGGACTGAATTTGCAGGGAGGAAAAGGTGTTTCTGAACAGGAAATCCCCCACTAGGCAGGCACATTGCTGGGTTTTTACTTTGGACTAGCTCTGGACTGGTCCTGTAGTCTTAATTGCCATTGGTGGTGGGATTGTTTTCTTTCACCCAGGAGCAGCTAAGAATTCATGTTCCCAGCCTGATCTGCGATCTGAAACATAGTGTGGTATGTGGTGGAGGGCAGCAGAGTCGATTCCCAAGTGAACTCCTGCTCTGAAATAAAACATTAATGTAGGCAATATACTTTGTTAATAATTTCTCAACACGAGGCAGACCCCTTATCTAGTTATCATTTGCTGCTTGTAGCCAAGAGAAGTAATTTAAAAACATGCCATCTACCTAAAAGTGTACAAATATGCAAAGTACTTAGTAAGTTTGTATAAGAAGATTCCAATATGGAAGAAGAAGATACAGGGATACTTGATTTCTCAAAGATTTGGAATATTTTGGTATGTAATTACAGTACTACATGATAGTCTCAATCATTGCTATTAACAAATCTAGAAGCTCCAACAAGGCCACATCTAAAAAAGAATGTACATCTTCCCCTAATTGCATAATTTTATAAAGTCTCAACAATCTTGAAATAATTGGCCTATAGTCTAAGTGACAGTTTGTGTGGCAGATTTAGAAATTATATGAAATTTTCCTGGATCAAAACTGAAGAACAGTTCTGACAGCTGCAAATGTCCTCTGAATTAATGATGTGGAGCTGGTATAAGACAATATTTAAGAAAAATACATTTCTTTCTGCAACATTGAAGACTTTCTTATAAAATATTAAGCAGGATTAAAACCAGTATGCTGCTTGAATGGGAAAACATGAAATCCACATAAGAACCCAGAATTTTAAAGAATCATTAGTTCCAACTGTTATTAGTGATAGATAACTTACGGTTTGGGGTAAATCAAGCACCCTTGGAGTACCTGCACTTGCTGCTAAAATTCAAATGGGACTTTTTGCTCTGGTTTAGGAGTGAAAATCTGCTTTCTAGCCTCATAATTTAAAATCCATTGACCAACCTTTATTTGCAGAAGCTTTCTCCACTTCTTTAACTATAGAAAACACCTCTGGAAGACTAAATAAACTTGTTATCTGATATGTACTCTCTCTTACTACCAATTGACTAATCCAGAGTAGTGGTTTGTCCTAACTTTACACATACAAATCCTTCCCTATGTTGCAGTGCTTCCTTACTTAAGCCTTTAGTGACTAATAGGTTGTATAATGCCAGTACAAAACCAGGAGACATGCCATAGCTTTGTATTTGTTTGTCTAGGAGGGAGAAAGGCTGGGGAATTTTCTTTTTTCAGAAGACTTAAAAAAATAAGTTCAAACCCACGTAAACTTCTCAGGTTGATAGTAACTGTCTACTGTTCCCCAGTTCCACCTGCAGAAGTGAGAGGAATCTGTGGCTTGTCTGTGTAAAACTCACCTGTGCGCTCGCTCAGCCTTCTGCAGTTCCTTTAGGCAGCAAGCCAGTGCTTTCCCTGCTGGTGAGGTTCTGTTTGCGATGTAGTAACAGAGATCTCAGGAGCTGTAGAGAGGTCCTATTGCCTGGAGCAGAATGCAGAAAACCAGACAGCCTGGTTGGCGTTTATCTAGTGGAAGCCCTGAGTGGCCAGGGGAGGGTGAGATGAGGGGATGTTGCAAGCCTTGTGCAGGGTGAAAGAGCTTCCCGTCAAAGTCTCAGGGAAAGTCCCAGCCCTTGTATTTACAGCTGAGGTGAAGCTGTGGTTGTTTTTGTCATGCTGGCACTGACTTGCCTCTTGGCTATTGGCCAGAACTAAGGTTTGTCTGCTCTTTGAAGACTAACCTGACAGTTGCAGAAGGAAAGAATGCTGTAGAAGTGCAAGAGCAGCTATTTGCCTGGAAGGAGAGGTGGTGGGTTTTTTTGTTGGGTTTTTTTTTTGTGCCATGGGTCTCCTATGCCATTCCAGCTGTGAGTAGGGACAGTAAGAATGTCACATTAAGATGAAAGGAATTTGACATGGAGGATGGTTGAAAGTACCTGATCACTGTCATTTTGTAGATATTCTCATCAGCTACATTGATCCTGTGGAGTCAGAGCCTGTGATAGATACATGTTGAGAAGTGGGTCTTTATGGGATAAGCCTCTGGAAGGATACAAAGCTCTTGATGTTACACATCTGTTTGGAATGAGACGTAATTCAAAACAGATGCCTTGATCATCAAGAAATCACTGGACTGGTTCATAGTCCGGATAGGAGAAATGGGCTAAGAGAGTCTCACTAGCACTGAGTTTTTAGAAGTTTGAAGAATGAATTGAAGGGGATTTAAATACTATTGCACTCCAGATTTGCAAGCAATGTCTGCCAATAAAGATGAAGAGAGTAAAATAAAATTATTTTGTACATCAGCCTGTTTATGGAAGACTTACTGGAAACTAACTAGGAAAGCATGCTTGAGAAAGAAAAGGTGTAGAGAACATAAAACAGTGAGGTAATCTTGGAATTTCTTATGGGAGCAAAGGGTACCAGGATGGAGGGTGTATCTGGGATTAAACAGAGTAGGATTCTTTTTCAGCTAGTCCCTCAACTAACATGCTGCCAGAAATAATTACATTTAAAATAAAATTTAAAGGAAATGGAAGACAGTTGACTCACAGAGCTTAAAATCACAAGGCTAACCCCACAGAAGAAACTTGAGAAACGAATGTACAAATTCATAATGGACGGAATAAAAGGACAAGAGCTATGCCTTTCAGAGCATCAGGGTGATCAAAATATTTAGATCCTATGTAAGAATATGAGCAAAAATAGCTGAGAAAAAAAATTGAAGCCATTTCCTGGTGGATCAATGCCTTACAAATATTAAATAATGTAGGAAGTGGTCAAATTGTCCAACAATTCTCACATCTATGTGAGCCCTTCATATTGTAATGCCAAAGAAAAAGCTGGATATTGTCACTGCTCTGGGATGACTGGAGGAACTGACAGAATCATTCTTGTAGTTAAAGATGGATGAAACCCCTTGATTGCCCATAGATAGACCTGAAGAAATAAAACAGGTCTGTTACACTACGAAGAGGAGATATAGTCAGTGACAAATACCTTGCTGTCCTTAGTACAAGGCTCTTGGTGGGTGTTCATATTAGGAAGAAGAAGAGAAAAAAAGGAGGTTTTTTGAGCTTCCATGGAACCTTTCTGAGCTGCACTGTTTTCTCAGATGTCTATTTAGGCTGCATTTGGCACCTGAGTCAAAACATGATAAATTTTTCATGCCTTTCAGGTTAGTAAGACTTACATAGATAACATTTAGATCTGATGAAAAACACTGTCTCAGGGCAGCCATAGAAAGAAAGTGTGCTTCTGGGCTGAAGCTGGACAAACAACACTACAAATGCCACGTAACACAAATAATAACATACTTGAAGAAAAGTTAGCACAAACCCCAAGTAAATCAGAAGAAAATAATAAGCATTTTGTGTTCTCCAACAATACTTGGGTGCCGAATTTTAAAGAGCAATATGTACCTAATGTAGCTTCTTGAGAGTGCTGTCACAATGATCTCGCATATAATTAATGACAAAAATTAGAAATAGAAGGAATTAATTGGACATTTCTGACCTGAAAGTAAATAACCCATAGAGGATTTTGAGGAATATGTTGTGGTATTCCTTTTAAACAGTGTCAAAAAAAAAAAATTATCATAGTAGTTTCTGAGTTAACAAAACCTAGGTATACTCAGAAAAAAAAAAAAATTAATCTTAGTCATGGAAATAAACAAAACCATACATTTTTACTTACTGAAGGCCAGTGCCATTTGAAACTGATTATAAATCATAAGGAATTACCAAACACAGCATGGCCAATGGTTATTTTTCATTATTTTTCTGTTATGGATTGTGGCTTGCAGCTTCAATATAACTTTGAAATTGCAACCAGGATTTCCAGAGCATTTGACAATGGAATGAAATCCAGAGAGATATTTGTACATCATTCTTATTGCAACAATAGTTATTGAGGCTGAGATGCTTCAAAAAAAAAATTTGTATCAAGAATGCAAGATTAAATTTAACCTGAAAACATCAGAGTGGTGAACTTGACAGTAGCATTGGGAAAGATCTACTATACACATGGATACTTTCAGGATTCAAATGTATAAGGAAAAGGACAAGGACATCTTGTACATGAGTTTCATCTGAACATTTTTGTTTAGAAAGAGAATAAGGCTTATCCTGTGTAGGTGTAGTGTGGCTATGGTGAAGGCCATATATAGTGATAGAGTTTTCAGAAAAATGGGAAAAAATCTGAATCATGAGGGGATGTGCTTATTTGTACTTCCTGTGTGTTTGTGTCACAAACCATTATTCTCCTTTTCCTGAGATGGTCTTACTGGCTATTACTATTTGCCCCTGACAAGAAGACCCCTATAGACTACAGTGTGTCAAATTTATTTTTATTGATCTTGGATACCTGATGATGGGCAGCCATTCAGCAAGCAGAAGCTGAAGCAGTGCAGAAATAAAGACATGAGTGAACTGTACCCACATAAGTGTCCTCTGGAGTCCTGGGAGCTGCTGGTGCTTCACAGGCTGTGTGATGCTGATGCACAAAAACTGGCTGCAGCACGGAATGAGCCCTGGTCCAGGGTGTCAGAGCAGTCAAAGTTGCAGGAATGGGCAGGGCTGCTCCATCCTTGCTCTTCAGGGAAGGGCACTGGTAATCTGCCTATTAGTCCTGTCCCTGCCATGGTCCTGCTGCAGCAGCCTGCACCCTGATGTGACCCTGCCCAGGCTCGGGAGGGGAGCACAGGGCTGCTTCTGGCTGGGTTGCACTGGATCAGGTTTTGTGTCTAAGTCCTCCTGGAGAAGGAAGGGCAGGGCCACCCATCTGCACACACAGCTGGGTCCAAATCTTCCTTCCCCAGGCCCTGTAGGCATGCTCCCCACAGTGGGCAGTCTGACATGAGGAGTGCCAACATTCTCCATCACCACCAAGAGCTTTCATTTGATTGAACCCTCTGCTGTCCTGTGTTGTAATCTCCTTCAGGAGACTTCTCTGGGCTGCTGGTCTTATCCCAGGACCTCCTCCAAACCTGGGATGGGAAGTAGCTAGGACCCCTGCAGCCACAAAGAGGCAGGAGCTCCTTGTCACCCCTCCTGCACAGCCTCCACCTCCATGTGCTTGTGGCAACCTCCTGTGGTCTCTCCCCTAGCTCCCCTAATATTTCTCACATCTTCTGCCTCCACTCCACCTCTCACATCTCCATTTTTACCTCTCCCATTCAAATGTCAAGTTAATCACAGAAAATGCTTGCTCTGGCCACTCTGTTCATCTCTGTCATCAGAAAGGTGGGGAACAAGAGGGGGGATGCTGTGACTGTGGGGCTTGCCTACCATTCTTAGACAAACAACCCAAACAACCCCCAGAAGCCTGCTGAGAGTGGTGCATTCATCTGTTTCCCTTTCTGGGGTACTCGTGATACATTTTTGAGCTCTCAACCCTCACACTTCCCCCAACCCGCCCCCCCCCCCCCACCTTTCTCTTTC
>JANHGN010006895.1:23792-44486 GCA_024605025.1 Megaceryle maxima | reverse complement strand
CTCCCTTGTTGTCTCCTATCCTCACTTGGCTGTGTTCCCTCTTTCAGGAAAAAAAAAAAAAAGAGCAATGGTGTTACAAAGCTGCATGTTGTTTGTTGTTGTTTCCCCAGGCTCAGAGATATTGTGGAAGAAGAGATGTCAACCTTCTAAAAAAACCCAGAAGGGGAAGAAGAAAAGAGGCACGGAGCCTGTCACTTCGTGCTGCAAACTCTCCATCAGACAGCAAACACACACTGAGACCAGGGAGTCCCAGGACACACAACTAGGATCACTGCCCTTGGGAAAAGCAGTCCTGTGCCCACAAGGGACATCATGGGGCACCTTAAATGTTGATGGAAATTTACTGATAAATGCAATCTCAAGGTTGGTGATAAACATTTGTAACTCTCTGCTATATCACTGTTTGAAATATACTTGTTTTATGCTTTCTTTGACAGGGAAGCTTTAGTCTTGGGAATATACCTTAAAGTTTTAGCATCTGAAACAAAATTTCTGGCTATAGCATTGTAAAACCTTTCTTTGTTATCTGCAGCCTTCACAGACTGGAGTACATAATAAACCAGATCTTGTGCTAGGTGCTTATTCTGTGGTCCAAAATTGGAAAAGTATTCAGGATGGAAGTCAATAGGTCTTTCAGGATCAATACATTAGAAATCACAAAACACCATCAAGCTACACTAGTTAACTCAAAACAGTGGTGTCAGAATAGGATGGATTTCTACCTGAAAAATGGGCACACAGTAGCATGTTTTAAAAATAAGCTTTGTCCTGTATTCTTGCTCTGTCATAGCATTTCTGGTCAAAGCATAGTTTGTTGAGAGTAAAGTACTGGGTCCTTAGTGTTTAGGAATAGTTGGCTTGACATTAGCTTTCCCAGAACCAGCAAACATATAATTCTTGTATCCTTCACAGAATCACAGGTGTGACTCTTGCTGTTAAGTCCATGGAGTTTCTGTACAATCTCATCATCACTGACTGAAAACAATTCAGATTAACTTCATGCTTCTTTGCCCTGAAGCTATTCTATAAAACATGGGGAAAAAAAAAAAAAAAAAAAAAAAAAAAGAAGAAGAAGAAGAAGAAGAAGAAAGTGGCATTTAGGAGACAAATTGGATAATAAATCCTCTTCAAATAAAGTCAACAAACTTTCTTGAACTTTGCTTGACACTGCTTCATGTGATGGTTCACTTTCTTAATGTGCTCAGGCTGAAGCTGTTGACTGTAACTGTTTGCTATCTATTTCTACAGACTGGGAATATCCAGACCATTGCTGAGCATAAGCTCTAGAACTTTTGATAGCTCTAATTTTCTTTATGGCACATCTGTAAGACTGTGAGGGAAGCACTGGGCTTTCAAGCAGGTCAGTAGTACAGGTTGCTTGAAGCTGCAGACCAAGATAAACAGCATTTCAAAAGGTGCTCAGCAAATTAAGACACAAGACAAAAATATACATACAGAGATGAGATGAGCTCTGGTGTGATCACATGTTCAAAGCTAAGGAACAGGTGATTTTTTTTGAGGAGACAGCCATTTCTAGTTTCTTTCTATATAAATCCCTAACCTTATCCAGCCTGTCCATGCTTCATTTCAATCATCTCTGAAAAAGTGTTTGAGAAGTGATGAGCGTGAGAAGAGGAATAATTTTTCTTGTCAGAAGTGAGATCAACACATGGGAGATTGAAAGGCAGTAATGGCTGAAGCATTCTTCCATCTGCTATTCCCAGCTTGGCTAAAGCTTTCTTGGATTCCTGCCTATAAATTTAATATCTGCAGAGGAACTACATTGACAAACATATATGTGAGATGTCTCAGGTTTTCATTGTGTCTCATTATTCTTCATTGCACATAAGATCAATAAAGATGATCCTAAAGGGACCTCTTACTTATAATAGTGTCAGAAGGAAATGGGAAAATGCAACTGTATGAGCTGTTCCATTTTTAGTGTTATTTTCTATTTTTTGGTTATCTGCCATTTTGGCTTTTAAGTGGGGATTAAAGGCATTGAAGATACATGCAGATAAAATACCATGCTTTGAATGCTAAATAGAGGTAATTTTGTTCAGGTGGTATTTACAATCTATTCACACAGTGACACTTCCATTTCTGAGATGATAATACTATTCAATGTCAGCAGATAAAGCTACTGTGTGACTAGAGATAGCTCTTGTGCTTGTGTTTGAAGGCTACTCTGGGTTCCTGCTACTTTCAAGCTTGTTGCTTCATGTCTAATTAGTATTTCCTTAAATTACAACAAACCTGTGACACTACTGCTCACTTAATTTCTGGGAACATATGCTGCTGATGACAATGCCTACCAGGTGGCCAAAACATTCTTTGTCATCTGTAATATAGTTATTGTCTGGTAGAATCATAGAATTGTTTTGGTTGGAAGTGACTACTGAGCTCGTGAAGTCCAACCATTAGCCTAGCACTGCCTCCAACTCTTGGACTGGGACACCATCCAATGATACTTCTACAGATTGAGTGAGTCCTCACCCCCACTTTGGTGAGTGAATATTATATCCTGGAGTGAGGCCTCACCCCTTTTGGGTGAGACACCCCCTTTGGGTATCCTCGTGTGGGAGGTTTTCCCTTTTATAAGGGAGTGTGTGCACATTTTGATTCATCTTTCTGGAAGGAATATCCCTTAAAGCTTAGGAATTAGTTGTCTAGCAGTATATTTCCAACTCACATCCAAACTTGCAGTTTACTTTTGTCAGGAGTGCTGAGTAATTCTGGTTACAATAAATCTACATTTTGGGTAGATACTGCTGTCTGTTTTGTGGGTGCCTCTGTGACATTATTGGCAGAGCAGTAAGTAGGATTTTAACTTCCTAGCATTTCACAGATAAACTATAATCAATGTCCAAAAGCAAGGCCTAGAATCTGAGATTCTAACTGATCCTGTCTGGAGCTGGAAGAGTATATTTTTCCATGCAATGTGGGGAGGTATGAAGGTTGCACAAAAGTAATGGCATCATACTGGGAGTGCTTTATTTCTGTAAAGTTTTCTCAACACTGAGAGACACCATACTTTAAAATTCATAGGAATGGGTGCCATATTTTAGATAGTGTTTGTGTCCAATACAATTTCAAAATGGGGCTAGGAAAAGAAATGCTAATTTAAGAAATATTTATTGATAGATCATAATGCCTTTGAGATGAAAGCTGCCTGATTTACTTTGAATAGATCCTCATGCTCTACAAGACCTGTGTGTCCAATAAGTCATTCCAGTGCACCTAGTGCTTTCACTTAGAAGTTTATTTATGAATATCCATGTCAGGGATGATGATTTTTCCTCTGCTTAGTACCTCTAACTGGGCTTGCTTTCATTCCATGAAGCTGAACTGTCATATTTAGTGAATGTTAACGAGGTGTTTGATGTATTCTGGAAAGCTGAATATCTCTACTGGATGTTTATATACCTGCAAAATGTTATAGATCTTTCAACTGAAACTATTTTTTAAATTTCACTTTAAAAAAAACATCCATTTTCTCTTTTTCTGACATTTAAGATGCAACCATATTCTGAAATTTAGACTTGTTTGCGAGAGAGAGAATAAGCTTTTGAACTTCTGCCCATAACCATATCAGACTATTGTATCCTATTTATATAGTGTCTTTACAGCTATCATCTACCTAATTAAAAAATGAGCTTCACGGAGCTGTATTAACCCTATTAATAACAGCAAAGAAAATACAGAGGAATCAATTTGCTGGACTCAGAATACAAAAGCCCCAAATACATTTTGAGTAACTCACTCCAGCAGCTAGGAAATCACACCACTGGCACAGACAGACTTTTTGCTGAATTCAGTTACTGGCAAAATCACCTCTACTGCCAAAATACTCAAACATATGACCAATATGCAGCTCAAGGAATTACTACATATCAGCTGAGCCATACTGTCTCTTCATGTCCCGGCTCTCTACTTATTCCAATGAATACTACCACATTAGTTTAAATCTCTTCCTCTAAGCTCTTCAGGGCCTAAGTCCCCCATCAAGCTGGCTTTGACTGCATGTGCCTGGCATTTGTGTCCTGCTTTAATCCTTCCTGACAACTTGTAAAAATAAATTCTCCAGACACAGACTTCTTAACAAATATTTCTCAATATCATCCAGCATAGGAAGAGCTTGAAAAGCATAATTTTTCTTCTAGGCTAGTCAGACATACAGAATGCATTTTTGTTTCCCTCCTTTTTTGTTTTCTTTCTGAAAACAGGAACTTCATTATCATGTGAGCAATAACTAGCAAATACAGACAAAAATAAAATTTAACATTTAGCCTTGGAGAAATTATTTTGAAATCTTTGTAGCTATGCTACCTTAAGAAGGGTAGAACTTCTTGTTTAGTGATACATTTAATATATTACAATTACTCAAAGAAAAAGGATTTTTCCTGCATTATGAAGGAGAGCAGTAAAAATGGGACATGAAGATGAATAGGCTACTTAAGTGAGTAAATGACTTCTTGTGCCAGCCTGGCAATGATGGAGAGGACTTGAATATCTGTAGTGTTATCAGGTCTCTAAGACTCCTCAGTAGTTTTATTCAGGGCTTTGGAGTGTTTATGATATCACTGGCCATCATTGCTATGCTTGGCTGCTGAGTAGATGGCAGAAAAGGAAGTCATTTGAACAAATGCAAGGTGCTGGTTTCACTAAGATAGTTGTCTGTATGACTGACTACTCATTTACTTAGCAGGACTTGAGTGGTGTGGCTCAGACTGATGAAAGGAAGGTCCTGAATCAGTTCTTGAAGGAAACCAGGTTGCATCTGCCAATGCTATGTGGGGAGTGTGTTGTGCACACAGCAGCTTTAGCCAGTGCTAGCCTTGTCACCTGGCGAGCAAATGCAAAACTGGGATTGATCCAAGGGTGAGCAGACCCAGGTAAGTATTCCATCATCTCTCTCCTTTCTCAATGACCAGAGCTAGGACCCTGGCTGTCTGAAAGGCTGGTGCTCAGCTGTCTTCCAGATGGAAGTCCAGATGGACTGAGAACATGAAGGCCTCTGACCTGTCTTCATTTTTTTGTAGAGAAAGAGTATTAACACCTAACCCCCTGGAGTTTGATTTCTTCAGAAATGATTGTAAGCTGTTATTAAATGACATAATTCTTCCAAAAGGTCTTGCTTTTGATTTTGGTAGAACAACAAATGTTCCATCCTCAAAGTTTCTTTCTTTCTCACTCCCCTCTTGCTGAACTCACAGCACTGACTCCTCTCTCTGCTCCTCTATTTTTTTCTAGCTTCTCTGTTCCTTCAACTCTTTTAAAAGTACACTTCGTATTAGAACTGAGTTTTTCTTTGGTTTCTTTCTCAGGCAGTATCCCAGCCACATTAGGTTTATTTTTTTTTTGTGAAGGTAGTGTTCACAGCTTACTCAATGAAGAGGGAATAAAATGTCTCCCAGAAAAAGTAAAGATGCAGACTTTCAGGTTTTACAAGTAGTACTTCACAGGCAGGTGTGCTCTGAAAATATGCTGACAGCAGCCCTAAAAGACTGCATATGAACAAGAAGACAATTTCTACTCAGTTCTATTTGGTCTTCTGCCCTCCAGTCACTCAGTCCACTTTGTTACTTAGAAAAATCAAAAAGCAGACAGAAGGTTCAGGTAGACCATATGAGATGCTAGTAAAGGAACTGGAAACACTGGTGTGTACTACAGTAAAGCTATTGTCATCCTGACCATTCTCATCTGCATCCTGTTATTTTTTAAGAAGTTATTTAAATGTGTGCATATACCTCAGAGGAGTACTCTGTTTTGCTTTTTTTTTTTTTTTTAAGAATGTCAGGAAGTTAAAATAAATATCTCTGTGAAATTTGCTTAATAAGAATTTTCAGAAGTATTTGTCATATTTCTGCTAGCAAAGTCAACTGAAAGACTAATTTTAGTAATGTGAAAAGCTGCTTCTATTGTGAAAAAAAATTATGACCTAAGGGACAGAGCCACCCCCTCTAGAAATTAATTCTTACAAAACCACATTCCTGTCAACAATCTGATGGCAATGCCATGGGAAGCTACTAATGGGAAAACAAAGCTGTCAGAATAAAAAGTGTTCATCTTCTCTAAACCAAGGAGGCTTTATATATTCTTCCAAGCAATAGGCACAACTGAACTGTCTCTCTGAAATCCCTGTCTCCTGTAGATAATATTGGTTTAGTACTTACTCATACTTCAACTTCTGTCTTGTGCACTTGTCTTTTTTGTCATTGTGTAGACCATATGCTCCTGAGAATAACAACACTCAATGTATTTTTGTGTTGCAGGCACAATTGCAACTAAGCTTCATGGGTACATAATACACCAAACAAAACACACTGTACAATTTGTGTGGGCTAAAAGCCCAAACCTTACCTATCAAACCAAGAAATAATTAAGGTATTAGCAGTCTAATCACAGATTTATTAATGGTCCCATTTTGATAAAGTCAGCGCTTCAAATTTTCCAATTATTGTAGCTCACTCCCAGTCATGCAGTTGAAGCTTGTACACACAAAGTTTCTCATCTCTACCCCTTTCTTGAGTGTTATGCTTACCCTTCTGTTGGTCCTCAAGAAGCAGGCAAGAAGGTTACTGTGAGTTATTAGCGTCCCAAGTTCTTAATTAGAAGAAGTATGATGTTGCTGAGGATTTCTTCCACTTTACTGTTCAATCTGCTTGGGGCTATTTTTATATGTTTCTTAGCACGTACTACACGTTGCTTTTTCCTCATTGGTCCAAAATCCATGTTACATCTAAATATACTATATATAGTATGTTTTAATTGCCGGTGTTGAATATTTGTTCTTTGTTCCCTTTGTTATCTCTAAAGCCAGTTACACTGGCCTTCCAAGGGCTTAATGACCAGTAATTGATCATCAGTGATTTGTTTATAGCCCAGGATCCTCTGTTTTCATCCTCTCTCCACACTAACAAAACCTCTACTGTAATCCGTTACGTTATTCTAGGTCATATCTGCCTCTAGACAAAATAACTATTGCTCCTCTACTATCTCTTATATACAGAAATCTCAAAAGTATAATAACAATAAGCATTATAATATACAACCCTACAAAGCTAAGCTAAATCATAAACAAATTAGGTAATATTCACCTGGCAGGTAAATAATTACTGTTACAGCTCAGCTAGCTAAAATGAAGGTCCAGGCAGGCCAAGACAATCCAAACAAAGCCATCCTGACATGTCCTAGCTCCCAGGCTTTTCAGACCTAATACAAAGGTTATGGGCTTTTACTAGCAGTGGCAATGCCATGCTTGCTTGGGCTGTATGGTTCTGCCGCATGGAGCCTTATTTCTTACCTACTGCTTTTAGGTAGCAAAGAAGACTTGGCCAAGGGTCTCATCAGCCTTATGACGTGAGATGCAAAGGAGAGGACTCCTGCTGTTCCCAGTCAGGCGAGGAGATAGGTTCCTGTGTGCTGGATTAGCTACGGTTTAAGAACTCATAGCTCTGTTTCCCCAGTGGTACAGCACACTGCAGTCAACCAAGCCATGTTCTGAAAAGATGGCAATATAAGAGCTCCTCAGTGGAAATAATAATTGCATAGCAGTACCTTCATTTTCATGCCTAAGACTTACTGAGATCTGAGGTTTGTGTCTTCTGAGGAACATCTATCTGATTGTTGCATAAAAAGTGAATACTGATGTCAAGGAAATGAGGGCACACCTGCTTTATGGGAAAGCATTCCTTCCAGGCTGGAGCTTTGTGTCCCAGTTTGGCCTTGGACTATTTCAGTACCTGACCTTGGAGGGAGAAGGTCAAATTTCAAATGGAGAAGAGGGAACACTATGGTAGACCACAAACCACTCTTCTGTGTCAACACTGACTTTTCATTGGTTCTTGTCCAGAAGCATTGTTCGAATCAAACACAAAATTAAGTTCAGTACTGTTTTATTAATTGCTTCTAAAAGTTCATGTTCCTTCCCAGGGTTTCTACTGTCTTAAATGGAGATTCCTTTTCAGGGGTTTGGGTGAGAGCAAGGGCAGACAAGATGGAGTCAGGAGTGTTGCCTGGACCTTTGGTTGGCCGAATGTGTGCTGGGCGGGGGAGCAGACAGACAAACTTTCCTCATGGCAGTGAGAACCCTGCTTTGCTACAGTGCTGTGAGCTAAGAGCACTGTCAGGGAACCCGCAGGTAGATTTCTTCCTTCCAGATGCATGCTGTGGCCTTTTCTGCAACATGCAATAGCTCTACTCAGTAAAATGCTGGTGTAATTAATGACATGAATCATAAAATGTCTTCCAGTAAGGAAAGTAACTATCCCAGATAAATGTTGCAGTCATAGTGGAAACTCATGCTGGTTTATTATAGACAGTTTATAGGATTTATTTCTGTTTCCTCTGACACTAGGAAAAAAGAAATTCTCAAAGCACCTCTAAAACAGAAGATAAACATTAAATATTAAATTACTTCTACTGTGATGGCTATTGTAAGCTTCTCACATCAAGAAGAGAGGATCAATTTAATCAGTTTCTTAAATTCCATCTGAAATAATCAGAAACCCATACAGTCAATATGTTTTTGTACTAAATAGAATATACAGTTCTCATCTAGATTTTTACTTTCTGTTTCTCAAATAAAAAGAGCTTTATTTCTAAAATCCAGGACTATTAAGTTATAAGGCCAAAAAGGAATTAAATTATTAGGACAATACCCATGTTTCTCTAAAAATAAGACAAAGGGCTTGGTACTCCAATCCTTTACATGCTCATAGCTTCCCAACAGTCACCAAAAAATCAGTTTTGGTCTTGTAGAACATAATTTGTATTGTGTCTTGACAAATATGTAGTTGTTTGAAATTAAATCCATAATACATTTTTTGAAATATCTGATTTATAATTACATTTTAGTCCTATATTCAGGTGTACACTTACCTGATGACCACTTATATCATGTTGATATGATGTTGCATTTGTGTGGACTTGTTTCACAAATGCCACTAGCAAATGATGTGCCTAAAGGATTTTTTCCCGCCTATTTTAGGAATATTTGGTAAAAACAAGAGTGAAAAGTTAAATAATCTAAGCAGAAATTAAACAGTTACAATAGAAAAAGTTCAATAGGGAGGTGGTTGTTGAATGCATGATCTTCACAAAAAAATTTCTTAATGTTGATCACAAAAAAAATAATTTGAAGTGTGCTCAGATATAGGATGCAGTAGAGACATACCTTTTAAGTGACAGCGATTGAACTGGAGATTATAAAACATTGTATTATCAAATAATTAATTTTGCTAAGCTGTTTTATAAACTCAGAACTGCAAATGGATGCATAAAAGGGATGTGAATGGTATGCTGGCAATTTTATTATAACTGTGGCATCTGAAGCCTCTTTTGTGATATACACATCAATGTATGCAGCCAGCCATCAGAGAACAAAAATCTCAATCATCTACCTAAAAATTTGCAAATTGGTCATAAAAACATACTTAACTGGAATGGGACTTTACATCATACAAAATATATTGTAGACTGGGAGAAAGCATGCCAGACTGAGTGGGTCTTTCACTCTCTCCAAAAGTGTTGTTCTACTGTAAACAGGCAGAAAGCAAATATGGAAGTATAGGCCAGCAGTGAAACTGCTGCAGGTTTGTGAGACAACAGTGCTGCTGGTGTAAACACAAGAGTGTCTTAAAAAGAAAGCATATTGTGAACATAAATTTAAATACAAATACAAAGGAGGCAATGTGGACAGGCCATGAAACTAGTATATGGTCCTTCAGATCCACTGAAAAACATTACAAATTACATCTTGAGAAAGTTTGTATAGGTGTAAGTAGCACTATGTTAGATTTATAGTAGGAAAACCAAGAACTCTCAGAAGAGGTATTTTCTGTGAAGATAGAAAAAAGCACCATACAACAGAATTTTCTTCACTAACACAGGTTTTGTGCTACTAATATGTAATCTCATGCTGTAGATAACTCTGCTATTAAACAATTCCTGGAAGTGCAGGATCACTTGACAAAACAGGATGAATTATTTTGAAAATCATGTGAATAAACTGAAGAAGCTGTTGAAAGATCACCTTAGTCTTAGCCTTCTTTAGCTGAAAAGCAATGTAGAAGCTTGCTGTGGTCTCAGGGGTGCAGCACACTGTTGTAAGACCTTCTTTTTTTCCAGAGCCAAGACAGACCACCTCAGAACAATGGAAATTTTTAATCCAACACTTATGGTGCTTTTAAAGTCTTGTGCCAGTTTTCTCAGGGTTTGACAAATACTTCAAGCCATTGAAGCCAAACAGTTAAACCTGCTATCAATAAATGTTTTTAATATCTCTTTCATAGTTTAAGAAATGTCTTGATAATAGCTGCATTTTCTTTGCATCATCTATTGGAATTCTTATAGAAAGTGTTTAAACACTGGTATTTTGCCATGACTTAGAAAAATACTTTCAGTCTAGCCTTATATTGATCTGTGAGCCTAATGGTACTTGCCTGGCAGGTGGGAAGACCTCATTTTCTTTTCAGAACGAGGTCTTGGGTGAGGTCAGATGTGCAATCTAACACAGTATACATTTTGTGATCAGGAAACACTATAAATGAAAAAATAATGTTGCGTTTTCCATGACAAATAGATAAGTTTTTTTTGGCTCTCAGTGTTTTAATTGTACCTGTTAACTCTGATGACTTAGTGACAATGTCACCAGTATTTAACACTTTGGTATATGTTATTATAGTTAAAATTACATGAATCATAACCTGTCAGTGAAAATTGCTTCTCCTCTTCAGTGGTGCCTTGTAATATTCTAAAAATTACTGTGTAAGAATTGTCTTTAATTACTTGGATATGATATATTAACATTTTGTTGGTTACCTACTCATCTTTTAATTGTGTCCAAGGATGCAAATTGCCTAGAGGCTAGTTATGCTTCCATGGAAGTTCCCATCAACTTTGGTTCTGTAAATTTGGAAACACTAATTTATGTATTCCCTCATCACAGTGGCTGGATTATTTTCCTGTTAGTTACTCAATGCTTCCTGAGGTGGTTTTATGTGCTTACAGGTGTAAGTAGGACTGCAAGATGTAGCTCTAGGTAATTGTATTATCCCAGCTTTAAACTAGCAGGTTAATGTTACTCATGAGGCTGTTTCAAGCAAACAGATAAAATCCTACAGGATTTGACTGGGTCTCTGTTAGCAATCCAAATAAGGATAAAGGATATATTCTTAAGTCATACAGCTGTGTGAACAATTGTAATCGATTGGAGCTGTTGTTCAGCTCACTTGGATCCCTAGTCACACAGATATTTTTGGAAACGATTACACAGCTGAAGTAGCAAAGAAAGCATTAAGAAAGATTATGCTGATATACTAGTTTCAGTGTCTAGAGGTGAAACCACATCTTTTATCTCCTCAAAAGCAATAAAACCTGCTCTTTTAGGAAATAAAAAAAAATGTGATCAATGTAGAAAAGATTTCCTTCTACAATACGTTTAGATGTAAACCAGAAATTTAGCATGAAAAAATTCAATAGAAAGCCTCATGACTCACCAGCAAAAAGGACAAAATATTTATTATAGGAGGCTGGCCAATTGTTCACTCAGTTTTAAAATGTAGACTATTTTCTATTTGCTTATGCTCTTCCATTATCCCTCCTGAAACTCTTTGCTTGAAGGCTGGCTTTCATTCTGCTGTTTGCCCAGTCCAGCAGCCTGCTGTACATGATGCTTTTACTAAGCCTTCTGTTTACTACTGAGTTTGGTAGCGTTGTTCATGCTGGTAGCAAGCAGGTTTGGCAGAGCTTTTGCAAGGGGTGCAAAGATTTGAAAATACCCCATTTCGGAAGATAAAGCCGATATCAAGTTCCAGTAATCTATTCAAAATGTCACTCTGATAGCTTAGAAACTCTTACTATCTACTGCTTAAATGACCTAATGAGAAAGCGTTTGATTTCTGTTTATGGCCCTGTTATAGTTGGGTATTACTTGAGCTGTCATTGTTATCAGTGCTCATTTACTAATTAAGGCTACTTGCAGAGAACACCCAGCAGCTCCAAAGAGTAGTTTGTGGCCAGCGGGGCTGCCCAGGGAGCGAGGGGCAGGCAGGTGGCCCTGCTGGCAGCTCTGATGGTGCCGTGACCAATGGCACAGGACTGTGAGGTGGTGTCTGGGTGTGCCTCTGGAGGCATGGGATGCCTTTGATTTCACCCGAGGTTTGTGCTTTGAGTGGCACGTTCACACTGTTAGCCTTGCTCTGTGGAGGAGCACTGTGCAAGGGAGACACAACCTCGAGGATAAAGGTATCACCAGGTTGTTATTGCAACAGAATATTTATCAATACATTAATAATTATATAACTGGAGAAGGTCTCCTGTATCTCTGTGTGCCATTGTGTACTGTTGCAGTCAGCAGTACTTAACCAAACCCCTTTATAAACTTTTCAATCTCCATCTCTGCCTGGCTTTGGATTTCTGTCTGCAATTTTACATTTAAGGAAGCTGCTACAGTACCTTATTTTCTGATGTCTGGGAAATTTGGCTCTAATATTTGCCCTAGACAGTCCAGAGTGGTTTCTAATAATACCACCAGTTGTTAAGATATGAAAGTGGCAGTTCCCATATGTGAGAAGAGGCATCAAAAGGGAAGAGAATAATAAAGGACATGTGTGTACCTGTTTTCTTTTGAGAAGAAAAATGCTGATACCTCTACTGTGATTGATAGCAATACATAATAAATAAATAACTGTGGTTCCAAAATCTGTTGCTAGCCATGACAACCTTGCCTGGACTGATGAATGTTCAATTTCTGCAGAGATAATATAATAACATATTAGAAACATCCTTTAAAATAATAATCACTGACTCTATTTGAATGATCTGAAAGCCTTAAAGAGGGAACAAATGTGTAGTGAAAACACTACAATGCTTCTGTGCTTTACAGTCATAAATATTTTTTGAAGATCTCAACTAGTTGCTCAGCTGACAATTCAATTATTCAACCTTGTGCTGGAGAACATCATAACAAAATCTGTCTCTGTAGTGACACTGCAGTAAATCTGAAATAAAAGATGTCTTTGGAATGAACAAAGAATCTACTTGTTAATTTTATTTATGTGATATCAAAGGAAAAAACAACCAATTCACCTACTCATGTGATATCTCTCACTCAGCAGCCTAGCACACAAAAAAGTAGGAATTTCATCCTTCCACATTAAGAACTGCCTTTTTTTCTGACTGCACATTAGCTCTTTGCCTAAGATTTGTACTGGATAAATGTTGGGAAATTATCCCTTAAAAGATCCGGACCCCCAGGGAGGATATGCATGAAGCTGCTGAAGACTCCTGTGGTGCTGTAGGGTCCTGAGCTGATGCCTGCCAAGCCCCACCAAGAGCCACATGGCTGCAGCACCATGACTGTGATCAGTAAAATGTCAGTAGTGACTGGGTTTCCTTCTATAGACAAATCTCCGTGCCTTCTCAATGCACAGGGCAATGAGCCACTGACAGAGCAACAGCTTTTTAGTTTTTTCCTAGAGTTGCCAGCTTCAGGAGAAGAACCAGTCATTTTCACCACGTAGGATGGGATACAACCTAGCAGTGAGGACACATTCCTACAATGAGTACCAAACCCCAGGAGACTTGGCAGGAGAAATCCCAGGTGTCCTGATCAGATTTTATTTTACAGCAGGCTCTGAGCTGTTGACCCTGAGGATGTGACTGCCACAGAAGCAGGTGTGGCCCAGCCTGGAGGAGAGGTTAGGATATGGACAGCCTCAGGTCAGTGTACACAGGTGTGTGCAAGGCAGGCAGTGCAGGTTTGATGGAAGGTGGGTAGATCAAAGCCTGCCCAGGGCACATGTATCAGACCTCATGTTTATGGAGTCCTGTACATCATGATACAGCTCCCAGACCCTTTACAGTCTGGCCCTGATACCTGTTCACTCTTCAGTAATTGCATATGCACCAGAGACAAAACTAAATCAAATACCTTGAAAGACCTTCTGGGTGTCTGAGACCTGTTCCTGTCAGTATAACATACAGCTGTCATGCTGGGACCTCCAGCAGTTTAAAAGTGGCTATGGTTTTCCTGTCAGGAAATAATGCACAATAATTACTGAAGGCCATCCCTTGATTTGACTATTCATAGACCACCTCTAGTCCTCCAGGTTCCTGGGGAGAAAACAAAGCAATACATTCATTTTGAAATGTTTACTCTTTTGTGCTTTTGACCATAAGGCTGGAAGAAACATCTGCACAGATGCAATATAGTAATTGAAATATGATAAATTCTTAAAAGATTCAAACTCTTCTATGTATGTAAAGAAAAAAAAAAAAGGTAAACATTACTACTCTGTAGATACAGGACTTTTAAGGCCATAAACTATTGTGGAGAAAATAAAATTTTAAGAAGTGACTGTACTGTTGGTCAGACATCAGGCTGATATTTAAAGACTGAAAGGGGAAGAAGTCACACCAGTGTGGACAGGTGTGCAAGGGAAAGCCAGCAAAGTGCATTTATGGTTAGATGGCTGGAGGGTGACTGCAAGGAATGTGGGACACCTCTGAAGCTTGGTGCCCTTTGTAGGCTGCTTGTAGAAGAGCTTGTTTTACAAGAGGCAGCACTCTGCACTTCCCAGGGGGTAGATATGGGAAGGTTTGCAAGGCAGGATAGGCAACATGAAACGGTCTTTTGAAAACTCAGCCAAATACAGAGATAAAGGGGTTCTTTCCAGAAAGTTCTATGTTTTAACTTTGTATGCAAATGCTCAGACCTCACATTTAATATACATAGCACGCAAAATTGTTCTTTCTTTCTGGGTCTCAGTCATGGGTCAGGATTGAAGAAAGTGATAGACCTGACACATTGCAGGGGTAAAAATTCATGAGTTTAGCTGCTACTGACATGAAAATATGTCAGTTTCTTTAGCTCTTGCATTACTTCAGGTTCTCTGGTATTATTGTTTCACTCATGTCACTCTCTGCAAAGGGATTTTGTTATTTTTATGGATATAAGTCTTATAGAAAGCATTGTGCTGGCAAAGATTAAAAGATTGCAATGTGGATAAGGCAGAAGAAAGGACTAAAAGGTGTGTTTCCAAATGCAATAGTTAAGTGAAACACGTTTTCAGGGGCTACTTCAGTTGTATTGGTGATTTATATTTCTTGTATGCATAGCAACAGACAATACAAAACTAAGTCCAGAATAACACTCTCACTCAAAGAATGAAAGTTGGACTTTAATATTCTACCATATCAGCAATAAATGGAGAAGCCAAAAAGTGTGTTTATATTGATTCCCTTGTCAGAGCTGGTGAGATTGCTCCTGGTAATTAACTTTACACACAATATTGACTCAATGTTTGCCAGCAGAGCTGGAGGATGGAGCCCATGATAAAGGCTGAGGAGGAAGAGGGCAATATGCAGAAAAACTTGAATGAGTCAAAGAAAACACATCTCAATAGATGACATTTTCATGAGCACGTAGGTCTGAGTTCACCTTTGTAAGTGCAGGTGAACAGTAAGCTGAGGTGACGTGAGGGCAGACAGGAGAATGAGAACCACTTGCTGCTGCTGCTGCCCTGACCTTGTTCTAGGGACATTTTCATTCTCAGAAGCAGAATCTTGGGTGCCAGTGGTGCAGGGAAAAGATTCACTGTAGTCACTTCAGCAAAAATATGTAGGTACCAAGGGCCTTGTTATTGCCTTTTTTAAACTGTTTTTGTGAGAAATAGAAAAGCCTGCCTTTAATCAGTACTGTACAACAGTGCCCTCCTGTGCAGGACAGCAGGTCAGGTCTGGACAAGCAGCAGGGAGTAGGGTTTGCAGACCTGGGAGTCTCTGGGATGTGTTTCCATTGGACCTCTGCACTTGCAAGTCCCTTTCAGTGATAGTTAACGTGTATGACATGTATGGGGAGATGAACTGCAAAGAATAAAAGATTAGCATGTTAGCTGATGGTGGTGCATATGGAAACACTCTGGGTTTCTCACTTAGCTTCCTTGCTCTGGGAATGCAAATTATTCCTATTAAATCCTTTGCTCCACCACAGAAGGACTAGTGTAATACAGTTTTTTTTTCTTCAACTGATTGCTCTTTATTATAGCAAAAAAGTTGGGGATTGCTTAGAAGGAAATCCAGTCCTTTTAATTCTTTCTTTGGTTGTATTAGTACATTCTTTATTTAGGCTTTTTTCAGAAACACAGTTTTATTACTGCAAATATTACTACACCCTCTTGCTATTCCTGTTTTATTGAGCTCTGTGACATTATCTTTGTTTTGACGGCAGTTGTCATTATGTATCAATTCAAACAGGTCCTCAAGGAATATCATGCTCAGGTTATTTCCTCTCATCACAGTGGGCAGCTGCTTTTCTTTTCTGTTCTATTTTCTGTTAAGGTGCCATTTCTTTCAGTCGCAAGGGTGTATTTTTGCTTGTGTAGATAATGAGTGCAAGATTAACTCATAAGGCAGTCACTGGCTGGGAAACAGTATTAGCTTATGAAATAGGAAACTGAACACTGTAACTGCCTGTCCTGTAAAAACTGAAATCAAATGAACTTCCCTTGTTATGAATTGAAAGGCCTGTAAATCGCTTTGAGAAGCATGCATTCACATTTTAATAAATGTATAATTTATGTAATAAATATATCATGTTCTATATACATATAAATTATATCTCTCATTTTATATCTGCATCTCTCTCAAAATAAATATATCAAAACATTTTCAAGTTTTACTGACAATTTTGAGGTCTCAGCACTTGTTACTTCTCATTGTTCCTCAAAAGAAGCAGCTGATTTTCAGGACACAAAACAAACTCAGCAGTCTTGTGCCTAGTTTATGGAAAATTTCACCTCTGTGTTGGGAGCTGAGCAACTGATAATCTTGAAAGGGAATAAAATAAATGTTCTTAAATAAATTATTTTATTAATAAGGATAGTATATTTAGTTATATGAATTGAGATAAAATTGTTATTGCTATTATTCCTCTGAAGAGTCTGGTTTTGCGGTTCTGAGAGACTGGACAAAGGCAGATCTGGTTTAGCATCATATCTGGTGCTGTTTTTATCTGATTCTTTCCCTAAAGAGAAAGAAAAAGACAAAAGGAGTTTTAAATTTTCCTCACTAACCAAAATTGAGTGGGTGCTTGCTCAGAGACACAAGTGAATATGCTCTTAGAGGAACACTAAAATGGGATAAGAAAAAGTTTACCCCATCTCCTGAGACTGTGGCATATGTGACATGAGGAAGGGGAGCTGAGGCCATGGTCACTCTGCTCTGCTGACAGGTATCACCACCACCACCAGAATGATTGATGTCCATGTTCCAGGTAAACCCAAGTGAGAGTCCATCTACCCCCTACTACTCTAGGCTGCAGATTACAATGCTACAGTCATTGATTCTCATTAGCACACTTTTTCTGCTGAGAGAGACCACCAATCTGTCTCAAAGAGGCTGAACTACAGCTGCATATAGTACCTTCAGCAGTTCAGTTTTCATCTTCCACAGCATGCCTGTGATAGTGTCTACCATGGCATGGGCAGAGAGCCTCCTTGGTAGGGACCCATGGGCCATGCAACCACATCAATTCCCACCATAGTGGAGGTTATTGCTAAATGCTCCCAGAATACCAAATGCAACACAAAGCAAAGTGGAAAAGATGGGTTTTATTAAGAGACATGGCTGGCAATTGAGTTATTCCTGCTTCTAAAACAGAATATGAATTCTACATTGGAAGAACTGTTGGATAATGTATATAGATGGTGTTTGGAGCTTGGTTAAAACAAAAACACATGTAACATGGTTCAAGTGAAAGCAGATGTAGTTAACATGGCATTATTCTGAGTTTTGGTTGGCTCTTTCAATCTTATGCATTTTTAAGTGTCATCTGAAGTCATGCTGACCTGTTTTCTTGGGGCTTAAATGCTTATATAAGACAGATGCCAAGCCTGTAGGGTAATTACAGTACAAATTGCTAATTTGACATATATTTCTAGTGATGAGGGTTGTTTCCAGAATGCCTTTGATGCTATTTTGCAAGGACTCTGAGCTGATACTTTCTTTTCCACATTATTTTTCAATGTTAATATTTGCTTGTTCTGTACTTTTAGATGTAGGAATATAATAATAGAGAGAAGAGCAGATTCAACCACAGTTTTTATAAGTAACAGGAGGCATAAAGTAAACCAAGTAATAGATTTTTTTCTGTTAGGAAAACATATTTCTGTGAGGTTTTTTTCAGTAGTTTTGCTATGCAATACCCTTATTTAATTTACTGTTCTTGTACCCTTAAAAACAGGACAAGAATCACCTGAAGGTAAAAGCTGAGAATCATAACTAAACATAATCATGGCTCTTTTGCCAGTTTCTGACAGCAGCCTACTTGTCAGTAGTCCTTTCCTTTATAACTTGTTTTTGCCCTCCTTATTAAAGAGAACAGAGTTTGCAGGCAAGTATGAAACATGTATATCTCTTGATATTCAGTTAAACAGAAATCATGAGATAATAAAAGCAAATACTGTAAAATATGCTAACAAATGTAGTAAATTTATAATAAAAGCTGAGGCTTGATAATGAGCTAAACTCATTAGACCATATCTAGATTGTTACAGCCTGTTCTGGGGCCTCAGTAGAAGAAAGACATCAATCACTTAGAGGAATGTGTTTAGAAGAGGGCCCCCAGAGTGGTCAGGGCTAGAGCACTTGTCCTGTGAGGAGGGCTGAAGGACTGGCATTTGTTCAGCCTGAAGATGAGATTACTTCAGGAGGGATCAAAGCCTCCTACCACCAACAGAGAGGTTATAAAAACACAGAACCAGCCTCATCACAAAGGGATGTGGTGGGAGGGTGAGAGACAAAGAGCATAAATCAAACGACAATGATCCAGACAGGAAACAAGGAGAAACCTGTTCCCCATGGGAAGAGTCAAGCTGTGGAACAGTGTGACCAGAGAGGCTGTGCTGTTTGTGTCCTTGCAGGTTTTCAGGACGAGACTAGAAAATGTCCTGAGAAAGCTCTTCTAATCTCACCCTTATCCTTACTTCAGCAGGAAGTTGGGCCAGAGAACTCCGGGGATCCCTTCTGGCCTGAATTATCCTGTGGTCTTTCAATTCTGTGAGAAATATCTGATTCCTGTTACTCAGTGGAAGTATGAAAAGTATTGGGAAATCAAGGGGCCAAGGCAGATGGGGAACATGTGGTGGATGCAAGGCTGGCTGTTTCTTTTAATTTTTCCTTTTTGAAATGGACCTGAGTTATCTTACTGCTTTGAGCAGCATTGATCCTTACAGTGTTTGTTCTTCTGTAGGACTTTATAGGCAGGTGAATAAGGAGTGACAGATGCAGCACAGTTTCTGATGGAGCTGGGTAGAAAAGCAACAGATTGTCTAATGCTTCTTTCAATTTTGTGAATGAGCAGTGGTTTTTTTTAAGGCCCAACTTATTTCCCAATAATGCAATAATATTTCACATATTTCATGTTGCTGAATTTTCCACCCCCCCGACCTCTCTCTGTAATGGGGGCTGTAAATGAAGAGCTGTGAGTTAGTCTACTGAAATTAGGGAGATTCTCCATAAATATGGCAGGCATATTTAACATTCTTTTGTCATGTGTCTTGGTATTGAGGCTCCCAGAACAGACTTCCTTTTCCTCTCCTTTACCCTATATGGGTTGTATGTGCAGCTCAGGACTGCTGTCCCTCATTCTCAAGAAATGTTGTCAGGGTATGTAGAGATGCAACAAGGAATGCCAAGGCCATCTTGGAATTAACTCTGGCAAAGGAAGTTAAAGAGAACAAGAAGGCCTTCTTCAAATGCATCAATGGGAAAAGGAAGACTAAGAAAAATGTGGGCCCACTGTTGAATGAGGTGGGATCCCTGGTGACAGAGGATGCAGAGAAGGTGGTTCTACTGAATGCCTTCTTTACTTCAGACTTCACTGCTAAGACCAGCCCTCAAGAATCCCAGACCCTGGAAGTATGAGAGAAATCTCGGAGGGAGGAAGGATCAAGTGGTTGATGAGGATTGGGTTAGAAATCACTTGGGTAAATTGAACACGCACAGATCATAGAATCATAGAAATGTCTGGAAATGAAGGGACCTCTAAAGGTCATCTAGTCCAACCACCCTGCTGAGAGCAGGGACATCTTCAACTAGAGCAGGTTACTCAGAGTCTCGTCAAGCCTCACCTTGAATATCTGCAGGGATGGGGCCTCAACCACCTCCCTGGGCAACCTGTTCCAGTGTTCTACCACCCTCATGGTAAAGAACTTTCTTGCATCTGATCTAAATCCACTTTTTTTCTAATTTAAAACCATTGCCCCTCGTGCTTTCACTACAGGCTTTTGTAAACAGGCCCTCTTCAGTCTTTTTATAAGCTCCCTTCAGGTGCTGGAAGGTGGTTATTAGGTCTCCCTGGAGCCTTCTCTTCTCTAGGCTGAACAATCCCAGCTTCTTCGGCCGGTCCTCATAGGAGAGGTGTTCCAACCCCTGATCGTCTTCATGGACCTCCTCTGGACCTGCTCCATCAGGTCCATGTCCTTCCTGTGTTGAGGGCTCCAGAGCTGGATGCAGTATTCCAGGGGAGGTCTGACCAGAGCAGAGAAGGGCAGCAGAATCACCTCTCTCAATCTGCTGGCCACACTTCTTCTGATGCAGCCCAGGATGTGACTGGCCTTCTGGGCTGCAAGCACACACTGGCTGCTCATGTCCAGCTTCTCATCTATCAGCACCCCCAAGTCCTTTTCT